>JBBBDQ010000913.1:6040000-6322500 GCA_037127315.1 Ascarosepion bandense
ATATATTTATACACAAGACTTAAGTTATGTGTAACCAGTTTGTTTTGGTATTTTATACTTACCTTCCTAATAATTGATCTAAAATTAGAATTCGTTAAAATAGTTGTTTCATATACACAAAACATATATTTAAAAAAGTAAGTCAAAAATCTCCAGCGTCCCTTTCCCATCGTGTGCACGTGAAGTGGCATCAGTGTCGACAAAATTTTAGTCTGATGAAGTTCCAACCGACGAAATGTATCAGATGAAAACCTATTTCAAAATTTCTCATACTTTTCCCCATTAAACTTGTTCTTTTTATAACGAAAATTATATATTGCTTTCCCCTACAGAAACACACACACACACACACACACACTAATATATATAGGTGAAGAGGACTCAAGCTTTTACTATTTTGAGTGCCCCGGCATTTATTTTATTATGACAAGTGCTCAATATAATACGTATTATATAGCTAACACAGCAAACCGAAGGTTTTTGCATTTAAATGGCTTCTCATCTGGTGATAAGTTTAAACTTATCACCAGATGAAGAGCCAACGTAGTTCCGAAACGCGAAAATTTTTGTGTGGTGATACTATGCTTTTATAAACCATTGTAACAAGCATTACAATATGTATATATATATAATTTAAGACGTTATATTTGTACAATGACCGTACTGAATATCATAGAATATATATATTTACTTACACACACAAACACAAAGACAGACAGACAGACAGACAGACACACACACACACACACACACATACACACACACACACACACACACACACACACACACACACACATATATATACAACCCATTGTAATAAAATTACAAAATATTAAGCTCTACTCTCTATTGAGCACTTTTATAAAAGTAAATGCAACGAAAGTAGGTTTTAATCTATCTGTTCTTTAATTTCTTTATATTATATATATATATATATATATATATATATATATATATATATATATATATATATTGTCATCCGCAGACAGATCTGTTTCGCCGTATCACAGCTCATCAGTACGGTTAGACACCGATTGCTTTTTTACCCAGGATTGAAACCCGACCGAAATGGCGTCAGTCGGCGACTCTACCCCTGGGCTCTGGGCGTTCGGTGGAAGTAGGCAGACATTTTAGCGCATATCATTATACGCGCCCAATAGCTAGCGCGCTCTAATTCATTTCACGGAATGAGCGATGCGTAGACGCCAGAGTAGCTACTGTTTATCAAAGTCTACTATTTTTCCAGAGTGCTCAATCAGGGTGTGAGAGCGTAAATATTGTCATCCGCAGACAGATCTGTTTCGCCGTATCACAGCTCATCAGTACGGTTAGACACCGATTGCCTTTTTACCCAGGATTGAAACCCGACCGAAATGGGCTATGGCCGTTCATATATATATATTGTCATCCGTAGACAGATCCGTTTCGTCGTATCACAGCTCATCATATATATATATATATATATATATATATATATATATATATATATATATATATATATGAGGGGCTCTCCCGATGATTTCAACGTATGGGTTCAACTCATTTGCTTTATACAACATCAAGTTTTATGTTTGTGTCTCATGTCCGCCATCATTAAGCCTGCCTTAGTCATTATTTAATTACTTAATTTTTGGTCCTAATAAAATTAGACCAATACACAGTTGTATAAAAAATTGTTTAATACAATTATATTGTAGAACTGTTTAAATATTTTTCATGTGTAAACGCAGCCAACCAAACAGACCATTAAAAACAATCACAGAAAACGAAAACTTAACTGGTTCAACCCACCATTTCAAAAAGTAAAAACTAAAATAGGACAAATATTTTTTTTTAAACTGATCGATAAGCATTTTCCTTAAAGTTCGGAACTAAACAAAATGTTCAATGGGAATGCAATCAAACTGAATTATGGCTGCACTAGCAATTTAGAAAGTTTTATAAACGCCAGAAATTTAAATAACATCGTACAAAACAAGATCATTAATACGGAATGTAACTGCAGGGACAAAAATAAATGCTCACTTTAAGGACTTTGTAATACAAAAATCATTTACAAAGCAAAAGTACATGACTTAAATGGACAAAGCAACACATATTTTGGATCAACCTAAGATACGTTTAGACTAAATTTTTCAATCACAAGTCTACATTTAAACTAGATAACTTAGAAAATTATACGAAACTGGCTAGACAAGTGTGGAAATTGAAATTAAAACATGGAAAAGAGCCAGACATAACGTGGAGTATAGTGAAAAGAGTCAAACCTTACAACGGTGACAACATATGTAGACTGTGCCAGGAAGTAAAGTTAGCTATTATGTTATTCCCAAGCAAAAATGAAATACTGAATGAAAGAACAAAAAATATGACTAAGTGTAACTATACCATAAAAGAACTATTAGGTTCATATAACCATGGATGAAAACTTATAACTTCTTTAAATTTTGAAAATTGCGCGTTCGAAAACGTGAGGGTTCTTAAAAAACGGTAAAAATCAATTATTGCAACTCGCTTGATGACACCACATGCTAAAAACGTAAGTCACGTAATAACTCGTTTACAAATGAAATATATATATATATATATATATATATATATATATATATATATATATATATATATATATATATATACTAGCAGTATAGACTTTGGCGTTGCTCGGGTGTAATGGAAGCTTTAAAACTAATCCATGGTCCTGGAGCTCAAACACTTTGGACGTTGGCACGAAAGACTAAAAAGCAATAGTTGTTTCCAGTTAAAGCGAAACCGTAGACTGAAAGAAAAATGAATGGATGGAAGTCAAATTTTGATTTTCTGGTATCGGAAACAAATAAGTTTTTTTCGTGGTTAACTGACTTTTGAAAGCTAAATAAGTCCTCTGAGTAAATGCTATCATGGTTGAGACTACGAACTACAATTATACCTACTTTGAGCCAAACCCGAAGCAAAAACTAAAATAAAAGGGCTGAAAAAATACAGACATACAGGCAGATAAACAGACAAACACACAAACATCTTGCCTTTTATATATATATATATATATATATATATATATATATATATATAAACAATTTTCTACACTATTGTAAGAACTGCAACCTTGAAACTTCTGAATATCGTTTCTTATGTCTTTGTCTATGAGTGTATTAAATTTGATTAAAATCGGACCTCACCTTCTATAACCCGATTTTTTCGATTATCAATTTTCGATATTTATCGGGGGTACCTCGACAAAAAAACCTAGCTAAGAACAATCGCAGACTCTTATAGTACAACTGTGTAAATTTTCAAGAAAATCGGTTCAGCCATTTCGGAGTCTACACGTAAGGAACACACCCAGAGACACACACACATACACAAACAAAGTTCCATTTATAAATACGTTTAGATATATCAGTCAGTTATGTGCCATACGTTATACACGCTTGGGCGATCATGTCTCAAAAGAGGCATGACTGACTGGGAAAAGATTTTCCTGCAGTAAATTGTCATTACTTTCTGCGGTAGACTGGTTGCCAACCAAGGCTATAGAAACCAATCTGTTCTGCTATTAAGATCATAGGTGGAAAAAAAAGACAGATTAATATCTTTCTCAATGGTATCTGCGCGAAAGTGAATGTAACGATCAATTTATATATATATATAAATGTAAACTTGTCGTTATACTCATTTCGAAAAACCCTCCGAGTACATACGCAGAAGGAAAAAATTGTAAAAAAAAAAAACGAGCTAAGCACCTGAACATCAGTTAAAGTACGTAGCTCAAGAAAAAAAAACCCAGACGAGTAACCTAAGACAAAAAGCGCTCAATACGCAAGTAGAGCAAACTAAGTAAATAACTAACCTAGGGAGCCAACGAACCTACCAAGGTTTCACCAAAATGGAGCTTCAGGGAAAGTTGGCTCCAACTTTCCCTGAAGATTCAAATTGGTGAAACCTTGGTAGGTTCGTTGGCTCTCTAGGTTAGTCATTTACTATATATATATAAGAAACAGAAAAATAAAACAAAGGTAAGAAAATAATATATGGATTAAGTAAAAAATTGCTTACACACAAAGTTATCAAATTAAACCAAACTTCATAATATATGTATACACATACATACATACATACATATATATATATATATATATATATATAACAACCATTACACTATATATATATATATATATATATATATATATATATATATATATATAAGTGATCGTGTGTGTGTGTTTAAATAATTATCGAATGGTATGTATGTGAAAATGAACAACGTGAATAAAAACATATTTATAGCATTTGCCTGAGAAAGTCCCTATGCGAACAAAACGCATTAACTAAGTAGGTTTTCCTCTTGTCTCTTATTCATTCATATCATGTGTATACACCGCTTATATATAACACGCTAAAATTTCCATCTCTCATTCTCTGGCTTAGAGAGTAAAGACTCCGACTGATACCAAATCGGTTGAGTTTCGATCCCGGCTGAAAGCAAGTGGAAGTTTAGACACACTGATGAGCTGTGATATAACAAAACAGGCTTAAATGTTGATGCCTTATATAAATAAATAAATAAATATATATATATATATATATATATATATATATATATATAATCATCCGCAGACAGATCTGTTCCGCTGTATCACAGCTCGTCAGTATGGTTAGACTCCGATTGCTTTTAACCCAGGATTGAAACCCGACCGAATTATATATATATATATATATATATATATATATATATATATATATATATATATATAAGATTCGAATAAAACCACGTTAGATCTAATACCAGTTTTCTCTTGGGGACGAAGGTTTCTATATATATATATACATATATAGTCATTTGCAGACAGATCCGATTCGATGTATCAAAGCTCATCATTCCGGTTAGACATCCGATTGCTTTTTACCCAGGATTGAATAATTGTATCATTATACACGCCCAATAGCTGAGTGTCTTCTAATTCATTGCTGAATGAACGATGCGTAGATGCTAGAGTAGCTACCTTTGTTTTTTGTTTTTTTTTCAAAGTCTACCATTCTTCCAGAGTGCTCAATCAGGGTGTGAGAACGTGGCAAGAGCTTTAATGCTCTTGCCACGTGTTCGCTCTCTCGCTTGTTTTTGTATAATTATGGCGTCCAATAGTAAAGAATATATATCATCGCTGTTATAACAATGATATATATATATATATATATATATATATATATATATATATATATATATATAACCGGTAGTACTAAGAATCAACAGAGCCGACGCTGAATTTAATAACTGGTAGTAAAGCGAATGAATTGAATTGACGCTGCCACGCTATTGTCTCTCTCTCGATGAGCATGAAACGAAGGATATATATATATATATATATATATATATATATATATATATATATATATATATATATATACCGACTTGTGATATATTTGATAAATTTTGTTCGTAAAATATATCATTCGGTAGAATTCGAACCTGCAACCTCTAACAAAATAGGAGAAGCCACTAATTGATCTCATGCTAATTATCAAAACAGATCTGAAAATTCTAAAAAGAATGTCGTTACTATGGTAACCAATCGACACACACACACACACACACACACACACACACACACACACACACACACACACACACACACACACACAAAAATGTCCAAGCAAAAATAAATTTAAAAAATAAGGCCTTCTTCTTCTTCTTCTTCTTCTTCTTCTTCTTCTTCTTCTTCTTCTTCTTCAAGTGCTGCATCCCCTTTGGACCTGAGGAGATCACAGCTTTCCACAAATTCCTTCCCTTGTAACTTTTAATGACTTTTGTCTTTCTGTTATTTCACTTAATGCCTGTTCCGCCATCCATGTCCTCAAACTCACTAAGTAGGTTATGCGTTTTCTTTTTTCCTCTTTCCCTCTATCTGTCCCGTGAGTATCGGATTTTCGAAGACCCCTTTTACATTATACGTCCCACAAACCTCACTGTCTCCTCCTGATATTAATTATTGCCAGAGTAGCTAAAAAGATTAAAAACACTTTTAATTTCAATGAATTGCCTTTCCGAGCTATAAATTATTTTATTTTCAACATTATAACGGCTGATTCACTCTTTGACCTTTAAGTTAATTTTTTAAGTATCATATCAATTACTTTGCATTGTTGGAAGAGTCTGAATAGCTTTTAGAATGCTAGAAGAATGACAATTAATTTTATTTTTAATTTATAGATATTTTTCCAAATAGATATATTGAATGAATTGTTTATATTTGCTTCAATTTATTTTATTTTTAGTAATGCAGCATATTATTCAATCGAGTTAATTTTTATCAAGTATTGTGACTAATGAAGTTAGCAGCTATGCATTCTGGAAAGGACTAAAAGATGGCAAGAGAATAGACCAGACAAAACGTATAAATACTAAAAAGATGTAACGATTGTCTAAAAGTTAATTAATGCTACCAGGTATAGGCCAAAAAATGTTAAAATGAAGTGTGTAAGACAAACTTCAGGTTTTCAAGAATCCTGATTACATATATATATATATATATATATATATATATATATATATATATACTAGCAGTATAGCCCGGTGTTGCTTGGGTGTAATGAAAGCTTTAAAACTAATCCATGATCCTGGAGCTCAGACTCTTTGGACGTTGGCACGAAAGACTAAAAAGCAATAGTTGTTTCCAGTTAAAGCGAAACCGCAGACTGAAAGAAAAATGAATGGATGTAAGTCAAATTTTGATTTCCTAAAAACGATATCAAAGAAGTTTTTTTCGTCGTAAACTGAATTTTGAAGGCTAAATAATTCTTCTGAGACTAAGAACTACAATTATACCTACTTAGAGTCAAACCCAAAGCAAAAAACTAAAATAAAAGGGCTGAAAATCTGCTTTTGATCAGACCCGGTAAGATATCGGGGTATCGATTTCTAATATCGGAGTCAAATAAGTCATCCAAGGATAGAACTGCAACCTTGAAACATCTGAATATCGTTTCTTATGTCTTTGTCTATGAGTGTATCAAATTTGATTAAAATCGGACCACTCCTTCTATAACCCGATTTTTTCGATTAGCGATTTTCGATATTTATCAAGGGTACCTCGACACAAAACCTAACTAAGAACACTCGCAGACGCTTATAGTACAACTGTGTAAATTTTCAAGAAAATCGGTTCTGCCGTTTCGGAGTCTATAGGTAACGGACACACACACACACACACACACACACACACACACACACACACAAAGACAAAGTATAATTTATAAATAAGTTTAGATTGATTAGATTTAGATTTTATATATATATATATATATATATATATATATATATATATTACTACCGGCCATAATTACTAGGCCACCCACTATTTTTTTAAATGATGTATTTCATAGTATTTTTAGTATTTATTGCCAAGTGGATAATTCTAAATGAAAATAGAATTTTTTTTTTTTTTGTTAATATTGCACAGTAACATGTGCATCAAATGAACTGTTCTGGTGTCCAGTTTTTGTGCTCTCTTCCCATGCTAGTCTCTTCTTATTATTGGCTGGCCAAAGCAAAGACTTCCTGGCTGCCTTATAAAATTTTGTAAACTAATAATAACAAAAGAACCATTCTATTTTCATTTAGAATTATTCACTTGGCAATAAATACTAGAAATAGTATGAAATACATAATTAAAAAAAAAAACATGGGTTTTCTAATAATTATGGCCGGTAGTGTGTATATATATATATATGTGTGTGTGTGAGAGAGAGAGAGCCAGACAGACAGACAGACAGACAGAGACAGAGACAGAGAGTTTATCCACAACTTTGAACACACTGCTCAATACCAATCTATCCAAAAACTGCAAAAATATTTTTAAAAATTAAACAGAAGGACCTTTTGAGTACATGACCCAGTAGAGAAAAGCATTGTATGGATCGAGTGACTTGACCCAAAGAATTGTGAGTTCAATACCTGGCGACGGTAGGGGCGAACGAAAACTTAGAGAGCTGAGTTAAATGGAGATAACTGTTTTTGAATGGCATCCAAAGAATTAAAATTTACCATTGAGATTGCGAAACCTGAAAATAAAAATCTGAATGTGCAACGTCTGGTGAACATGACGGATCGGGTAACGCATCCCAGCCAAGCTGCAACAATTTTTGCCTGTTCATCAAAGAAATGTGAGTTCTGAATTTCAGTCAATCAGTTAAGTGCCAGACGTGATACACGCTTGGGCGATCATGTCTCGAAAGAGACATGACTGACTGGGCAGAAGATATCCCGCAGTAGGTTGCCATTGCTTTCTGCGTTAGACTGGTTGCCAGCCAAGGCTATAGAACCCAATCTGTCCTGTTATTTAATCCATAACTGGAAGGAAGAGGCGGATTAATATCTTTCTCAAGGGTATTTGCGCGTAAGTGAATGAAATGAATTCAACTGGAATTCGAACTCGGCTCCCCGATTTCTGGTTCCGAGCCGATATCCGCTGCACCACAATCTGAAATTACCATGATGAAAAACAACACCTTTCCTATCCGACAATTCTGGGTGTGATTTGTTTTTTTTGTTTTTTTTTTAATTGCTTCCTTTAATCCATACAGATGCGAGCAGTACTTTTCACAATCAATTGACCAGTTACTTGACATAAACTCATAGTACAGGATTTCTTTCCAATCTCACCAGATGCACAGCATAATTTTCTTAAAATGAAGAACTACAATGTCTTGATTTGGTTGTTATCTATAGTTGAGAGTCATTCATTATCAATAAGGATACAATCATCAACTCTAAACTTAAAGAACTACTTCCGCAGAGTTCTGTCCACTAAATCATTTTCACTGTAATTCCCAGAGATCAGTGTATTCTTACTGCCAAAATAAACGAGGATCAAGTGAAAACAAGTCTGATCAACCCTCAAAAGGCGGGGAGAAGAAATGATATAAATCTATTGCTACACCAATCATGTTCAGGTTTCTCGTTCGTTGAGAAGATTCCATCATCATCATCATTATAATCATCACCATCACTAACAACATCATTATAATCCCCATCATCGCCACCACAATCATCCTCATCCTCATTACCGCCGTCATCACCATCATCATCACCATCATTGTCATCATCGCTATCAGTCAGTCAGTTAAATGCCATACGTGATACACGCTTGGGCGATCATGTCTCTTTAGAGACATCACTGACTGGACAGCAGATTATCCCGCAGTATGTTGCCATTACTTTCTGCGATAGACTGGTTGCCAACCAACGCTATAGAACGCAATCTGTTCTGTTATTTAACCCATAACTGGAGGGAAGAAACGGATTAATACTTCCCAAGGGTATTTGTGCGTATGTGAATGAAAAAATTCAACGAGAATTCGAACTCGGCTCCCTGATTTTTCGTTCCGTGTCTATATCCACTGTTCCACAACGCACATATATCTTTGTTACCTGCGAGGCAATTTTGCCTTTATGGTAATAAACAAAATCATAAAATGTCTAGAAACACCTTAAAATCTTCCATTTTCATGGGGGATTCAAAACTGATACGAATGAAGTAATTTTAAACTTTTTTTTCAAGGGAATTTTCACGTCAGTGAGCCTAAAATACCAAATACAGATCGGGGATACCAGAATCAAGCAGGTACAAAACTTTAAATATCTGGGAAGCGTTATAACAGAAGACGGAAAGTGCGACACAAAGATCCGAAGGCGAATTGGCATGGCGAAGGAAGCATTCCGGAAGTTGAGTAAAGTATTAAAAAACAGGACAATTTCGCTAGAAACAAAGAAGAGAGTGCTGAATTGCTATGTGTTGTCAGTTTTTCAATATGGCAGTGAATGTTGGACAATATCATCAAAGAAGAAGGAAAAACTTGAAGCAATTGAAATGTGGTTCTACAGAAGGATGCTGCGAATACCATGGATCGAGCATGTGAATAATGATGAGGTCTTGGAAATGATGAAAACAAAAAGGAAATTCATACTGAGCATCAGAAAGAGACAGCTGAAGTTCCTGGGACACGCAATGAGGAAGGAGGGCTTGGAGAATCTGATACTCACAGGCCAGATAGAGGGAAAAAGAGACAGGGGAAAGCAACGGATAACATATTTGAAGGACCTGATCAGGTGGATGGCGGAACGAGGATTGCATGGTGTAACAGGAGAAGGCGTGCTCAGAGCCACCAGGGATAGGGAGAAGTGGAAGGCCATGATCGCCTACGTCCTGAAGGGACAAGGCACATAGAAGAAGAAGAATATTAAGAACCCAGCTAGAACTGGAACACGATTTCCCAATTAACAATTCCGACCCGTTATCCCTTACACCACCCGAACATCCAAGTTTGTTGCACCTGGTATTCCCAAGCGGTCACCTATTAATGTACTCACCTAGTTTGAAGTTGCTTGATTTCGGTTCTCGGACTGGAACCCGTGTTTCCCTGAGAGTTGGACTTGAACACATTGTACCACCTGCATGTTCAAGCTTTCAGAATCCGGCTGTTTCTAAGTGGTCACTCATCTAGTTAGTGACCAGGTTTGAAGTTGCTTAACTTCTTTGATCGTATGGGAACCGGTGTTTCAACGTGATATGACCTTATGCTCATTATACCATCCGAGGCAGTTGATATTTTGGAAATATATTTTTAAGAAGGAAGGCTTAGAGAATTTAACAAAAAGTTCAACAAGTGTAAGAGAAACAGAGAAAACAGCTAGTAATCGACTTGATAGATTTCATTTAATGGATGAAGGAACGAGACTAAGAAAAATGTATTAAGGAATTTAAGGAAGAAAGGAAGCCGCGGAGAGCAATGATCATCTGCGATCTAGAAGAACGGGGTATATATAGTGAGAAAGAGAGATTTTTTTTAATCGTATCACCCCGAGCAAGGCGGTAACGCCACTGATCTGCAAGGGGCGACGTAATAGTGAAAAGATTGGAAAAGAGAAAGCCGGAAACCACATCCTAAACAGGGAACAAGGGATGAGCCTCTTAATCTGTTCAATAGACGTGGATGGAGTGTGAACCGGGCGATAGATAGATCTATCTACTCCAATTGAAAAAAAAACAAAGCAAGAAGATTGGAAAAGAGAAAGCCGGAAACCACATTCTAAGCAGGGAACAAGGGATGAGCCTCTTAACCTGTTCAATAGACGTGGGTGGAGTGTGAACCGGGCGATAGATAGATCTATCTACTCCAATTAGAATGTGAATTCGTTTGGAATAATTCTCTTAAAAAATGTATTAAAACACTTTTCTCCTATTACGTTGTTAACGCTTTTGTTCAGATTGATTATTGCCTTGGGGCACTTCAGGTCAGAAGTGGAGTAGTTTTTTCTTTATCTGGCATCTAGCCGACCTTTCAAAATGGCAGAGTACATTTCGAAAACCGAAATATCGATTTGAAAGATTTTCATTTATCCACACGCTCATTAGATTAGAATATGACCCAAAGTCGAGTTTAAAGTGGGCACAAACGTCTTCTTCTTCTTCTTTTTCTTCTTCTTCTTCTTCTTCTATGTGCCCTGTCCCTTCAGGACGTAGGCGATCATGGTTCTCCACGTCTCCCTATCCCTGGTAGCTCTTAATATGTTTTCTCCTGTTACACATCGCAAACCCCCGTTCCCTCATCCGCCTGCTCAGGGCTTTCAAATATGTTATCCGCTGCCTTCCTCTGTCTCTTTTTTCCTTCTATCTGGCCAGTCAGTATCAGGTTCTCCAAGCTCTCCTTCTTTATTGCATGTCCCAGGAACTTCAGTTGTCTCTTCCTGATGCTCAGTATTAATTTCCTTTTCGTTGCCATTCTTTCCAACACCTCATCGTTGCTTGCATGCTCTGTCCACGATATCTGCAGCATCCTTCTGTAGAATCACATTTCCGCTGCTTCAAGTTTTGTCCTCATTTTCGATGATATTGCCCAACATTGGCAGCAAACTGCCTGCATACAGACAGGTAACGATTTCAGTAGATTTACAAAGACAGAAAGAGGCGTAAGACAAGGATGTGTCTTTGCACCGGATCTGTTCAACTTGTACAGCGAGAATATTTTGAGAGCATAAACGTACACTCACTAAAAAAAATGCCTAAGTCTTTACAATACTAGGCTTACGCACAAAATCTCGTTAAAACACCGGCTCACGTACGACACTAAAATTAAGCAACGTCGAGTCTAGATGGGTGACTGCTTGGAGGTACCAGGTACTATAAGCTTGTATGTGCTGGTGATGCAATGTGCTTATGGCTACATCACGTTTGAAATATCGATTATCGTATGGTCAAAAATGTTAAGCAACGTCGAGCCTGGTCGGTGCCTAGATGAGTGACCTCTTGTGAATACCAGGTACTGTAAGCTTGTATGTGCGGGTGATGTAATGAACTTAGAGTCACATCACGATTTATACAATGGTTTTCAAACGATCAAAGAAGTTAAGCAAAGTCGAGCCTGGTCGGTGCCTAGATGAGTGACCTCTTGTGAATACCAGGTACTGTAAGCTTGTATGTGCGGGTGATGTAATGAACTTAGAGTCACATCACGATTTGTACATTGGTTTTCAAACGATCAAAGAAGTTAAGCAAAGTCGAGCCTGGTCGGTGCCTAGATAGGAGACCGATTGAAAATAGCCGGGTATTGCAAGCTTGAACTTGCGAGTGGTAAGCTTGGACGTCCAAAACAACGATTCCTGTACGATCAAAGAAGTTAAGCAACTTCAAGTGTGGTTACTATTTCACTTGGGAATAGCCAAACGCTGGTGTTTTATTTTATTTATTTATTTTTTTTTTTTTTGTGCTTACAGACGGATCACATTGAAACACCTCTTCCTGTACGATCCCCATTAAGCAACGTTGGGCCTGGTCAGTGCCTATATGAGTGACTGCTTGCGAATGCTAAGTTCTATAATTTTGGATGTGCGAGTGGTGTTATGGATAATGGCTCGTAATTGTTTATCGGAGTGCCGAGTTCTAGTTCGTTACATTCCCTTATGCATAAACATCCTTGAGAATGCATACCTTTCCTTGGAAAAATGTATGAACTCACCTCTTTCCCTCCAGGCTATGGGTTAATTAGTAAGATTTGTATCACGAAACTATTATTAACTAAACAAAAAATCTTACACTCTAAAATATATCCTGACTTTAAATAACCTGAAAAGGGTTGATAATCCGTAAAAAACGAATCAAACAATCAATTTACAGCATTGCCTGTCTAAGGACACCTCCAACGCCAGGTAATCATTCTAGAAGGAGATTAGTCAACCTAGTTACATTCACTTACGCATAAATACACTTAGGAAAGGCATGAATCCGTCACTTCCCTCTCCCGAACTATGGATTAAATAGAAGGATCTGTCTCTGAAACAAATCTTTGTTATCAACCAAAAATTATTCATGAAATATTCACTCCAGAATTAAGAAGAGAATTATTCTTAAATCCAAAATATGCTCCAGCTTTAAATAACCCACAAAGGGTTAATAACCCGTCAAAAACACAAAAACTGAGAGAAAACCGAATGCATGGTAATCAGCAAAAAGGACAGCCCAAAATACAGGTGGTGGATACTAAAATCAAACAATTGCAAAAATTGAAATCCCCGGAAATCTTCTAACAGTAGATGGAAAGCGCGTCACAGGGATCTGAAGACAAATTTTCATGGCGAAGGATGCATTCTAGAAGTTAAGCAGAATATTAAGAGACAGGAAAATTTCGCTAGAAACAAAGAAGAAAATACTGGATCGCTATGTGATGTCAGTTCTTCAATATGGCAGTGAATGCTGGACAAGCTCATCGAAGATGAAGGAAAAACTTGAAGCAACTAAAATGTGGTTCTACAGAAGGATGCTGCCAATATCATGGATCGAGCATGTGAACAATGATGAGGTTTTGGAAAGAATGAAAACGATAAGGAAATTAATACTAAGCATCAGGAAAAAACAGCTAAAGTTCCAGGGGCATTCAGTGAGGAAGAAGGGCTTGGAGAATCTGATACTCACAGGCCAGATAGAAGGGAAGTGAAACAGGGGAAAGCAGTGTGTAACATACTTGGTGGTCTTTTATGAGACATATTGACAGAAAATAAACAATTTAATTAAAGTAATGTTATTTGATTTACCCAACAAATGCTTTCATAAGAAAAAAATACTTGTTACAAAATAAATTTAATATTTAGTATAATAGCCTTTTGCTTTGATCACAGCCTTCATTCTGTCAGCCATTGACATCACAAGCTTCTTCAATATATCTAACGGTATCTCTTGCCAAGCAGCTTGTATTTATTCCCAAAGTATGTCTTGCGAAGTAACATTAGATTTATCAATTCGAGAGGGGAAATTAAGAAAAAAGTTAGTCATATTCAAGGATAATAGAATAATGAGTAGTTTCAAAATAACTTGTTTCATAGAAAAATTAAATATAATTTCTTTTTAATACATTTCTTTTACACCTAGTTTTAAATAATCAATATTCATTAGCAATTTACTTGGCTTTTCACCCCGTATTTGAATTTCAGTGAGGTTTTTAGGAAAATCACCCCTGTCTTAATACTTTTGCACACTACCGGTAGTGTGGAAACTGTTAGGGCAGGGGTGATTTTAAACTTTATTTTGATGCCTCATAAAAGACAAAATAGTTCTTGTCCTAATACTTTTGCACAGTACTGTATATATACTAGGTGCGATTGGTAAATTGTCGCAATTATTTTGATGCCTCATAAAAGACAAAATAGTTCTTGTCCTAATACTTTTGCACAGTACTGTATATTAGTCTGCGTCATAAGTAATTTCTGCTTTGGAAATCTTCAGTAGAAATGAACGCGTGTTCAAATAAATATAAAGTTAATTAAGAACGCGAAACAAAATCGGGAAGAAGTAGAAATGAAAAAAAGACAGAGCTGTGTTGTCTTAAACTTTATTACTTCTTTATTTCTTGAATCTTTTAAAGTGGTTCAATCTATAATTACCTTTTCTTTTCGTTTTTTTTTTTTTTTTTTTTTTTTTTTGCAGCACGATGTACACTGTATGTATAATTATGGGTATGTTGATACGGACGTATCAATATATAAATATGCGTGTGCATGGCCGTATCTGACTACCGGGTACGGGTTCGGGCCGATCCGTGCAATCGTAGTGAACATCCGGGTAAAGAAAAATGTCTTCGTCAGAAATCAAACTAAACAATTCACGAAGAAAGAAAGAAAAAAAGAAAGAATGAAAGAAAGAAAAACGAAGAAAACATCCGAATGAACACAGTAAAAATCTGTTTGTTTATTTATTAATTTTGGGAGAAAAGACTGGTTATACTCAGAATGTCCGAACCCGATTTCCTGCTTTCGTTCACGTTCTGTGCCTAATTTCCATTGGAATAGCCGAAAAATCCGCAAAACTCATAGTTTCTGGAAACGGGTGACACTGATGACGTCATCACATTGTCAACTAATAAATCCGGACAATTTTCTCTGTGCCCTGTGTTTTTTTTTTTTGCATCAGCTACGACCCTGCGCGTGTGCATATGGATTCTTCCAAGCAAGATACCTATTTTTTTTTTTTAATCGTATCACCCCGAGCAAGGCGGTAACGCCACTGATGTGCAGGGGGCTACGTAATAGTGAAAAGATTGGAAAAGAGAAAGCCGGAAACCACATCCTAAATAGGGAACAAGGGATGAGCCTCTTAACCTGTTCAATAGATGTGGGTGGAGTGTGAACCGGGCGGTAGAAAAATCTATCTACTCCAATTGAAATTGATTCCTCTTTTTATCTATCGTTTCAGGTTAACGAAAACATCGATTTTCAGAACAAGGATTTGATTTTTTTTTTTTTATATATAAAATGCAACCAGAAGTCACGTGATTGGACATTAAACACGAAATTTTACGGAACCATCCGGAAATCGCGAAGCAACTCAATCTGATCAACCTGCTCTCACAACAACGACACAGTTTACTTTAAGAATCCAACGAATGCAACGGTTTTTAGCGATGCTTACTAAAGAACAATTCACCCAGACGAGTCTAACCCTAATATGTCTCTTGTCGTTCTTCGTAAATGGTGCCATCTCGGAGGCATGTAGCAAAAATTTTCAGGGTCTGAATCTGAGGATTGGTAAGATTCGTCTTTTATAATTCTGTGTGTGTGTGTGTGTGTGTGTGTGTGTGTGTGTGTGTGTGTGTGTGTGTGTGCGCGCGTGTGTGTGTGTGTGTGTGTGGTTTTTATCGAATTTTTCAAATTATATCTTTGATTTTCTCAATAGCATTTATAAAATCGTGTTAGAAAAACACAAGCATTGAATCCCTAATGAGGATTGAGATCATTACTCACCCTCAAACTCGGTTACAATTGCTCCATGCAATTTTTGTTTTCTTGTCAATGTTTTATTTTTCATTCTCTTCTTTGCTTTTTCATTCTTTTTCTTTGTTTTTTCATTCTTTTCTTCTTTGGTGATTTTTAGCTTTCAATCTTTTTTCGTTTTTTTTTTTTTTTCACTGTTTCCTTATTTCTTTCTTTTTCCTTCTCGACTTTCTGTTTTTGTTTTTCTGCTTCCTTCATTCTTTTCTTTTTTCATTCTTCTTCGTCCTCTTTGTTCTCTTTTTATTTCCATTTCTTTCATTTTCTTGCTTTCTCCAGCCTTTTCACTGATTTTTCTTCCTCTTCCTTCTGTCTTTTTTTCTCTCCTCTCCAACTTTTTTCTCCACCTTTTCCTTACTTTTATCCTTTCTCGTTTTCTGCCCGCTCTCCCTCTTTTTTTCCTCCATTTTTCTCTTTTTCTTACTTTTCTTCTACTGTTTCAATTTTACTTGTTCCACTTTCTCTTTTTATTCCTTCCTTTCTTCTTTTATTTCATTCTTTCAATCACAGCGTTTCCTGTTTTCTTAGCCTCTTCATGACTAATCATCATTCATTTTTACTAATGTTTCTTTCTTTTCATTTCTCTTGTTTTTATTGCAACTCCCAAGAAGTAGAAATAGAGAATATAGCTATATGGCTAAATTTGAATGACTCCTGCAGGTTAGCCTTCTTAGATGAAGCATTGTCAATTATTATTCATTTTTCACTAGTATTTCTTTCATCTTCTTTTCTCTTGCTTTTTATTGCAACTCCCATCCATAAGAAGTAGAAGTAGAGAATATAGCTATATGGCTAAATTTGAATGACTCCTGCTGGTTAGCCTTCTTAGATGAAGCATTGTCAATTATTATTCATTTTTCACTAGGATTTCTTTCATCTTCTTTTCTCTTGCTTTTTATTGCAACTCCCATCCATAAGAAGTAGAAGTAGAGAATATAGCTATATGGCTAAATTTGAATGACTCCTGCTGCTTAGCCTTCTTAGATGAAGCATTGTCAATTATTATTCATTTTTCACTAGGATTTCTTTCATCTTCTTTTCTCTTGCTTTTTATTGCAACTCCCATCCATAAGAAGTAGAAGTAGAGAGTATAGCTATATGGCTAAATTTGAATGACTCCTGCTGGTGAGCCTTCTTAGATGAAGCATTGTCAATTATTATTCATTTTTCACTAGGATTTCTTTCATCTTCTTTTCTCTTGCTTTTTATTGCAACTCCCATCCATAAGAAGTAGAAGTAGAGAGTATAGCTATATGGCTAAATTTGAATGACTCCTGCTGGTTAGCCTTCTTAGATGAAGCATTGTCAATTATTATTCATTTTTCACTAGGATTTCTTTCATCTTCTTTTCTCTTGCTTTTTATTGCAACTCCCATCCATAAGAAGTAGAAGTAGAGAGTATAGCTATATGGCTAAATTTGAATGACTCCTGCTGGTTAGCCTTCTTAGATGAAGCATTGTCAATTATTATTCATTTTTCACTAGGATTTCTTTCATCTTCATTTCTCTTGCTTTTTATTGCAACTCCCATCCATAAGAAGTAGAAGTAGAGAATATGTCTATATGTTTAAATTTCAATTAATCCTACTTTTAGCCTTTTTTTGATTATATAAAGTATATTAAATTCTTTTCTTTTTTATTTATTTGATGACGTACTGCTAGCCGGTGTTAATTTTTTACTTGTATTTTCTAACAAAAACTTACGATTATATAACGACTACCATTTTGTTACATTTACTTACAGTAGTGGTATTCAATGATATATGCCAATTTAACAAAATAGGTCGAGCGATAATGAAAACAAAGTTAGTCAATATGTTTAGATTTTATCGCTTGCCTGCTATAATTCTCGAAATTTCATTGACAGAATAATCATCGTCGATAGACAAGCTTCCCATGTTAAAATGGGATTTGATTTCGACTCTCACCTGATGTTTCGTTATTGTTTTTCGTCTGCGAGTTTTTGTTATTCTCCACAGACTAATTGAGTAGCTATGATGCAATTGAATTTAACATTAAAGATATACATTAAATTATAGTGGGTTGCTTATCTATTCTTTTTCTTGGTTGTGGGATTCCGTTCTAGTGAAGGGTAGTTGTATACTGTTGCAGGTTAACGAAATTTATTCTTTTTCTTGGTTGTGGGATTCCGTTCTAGTGAAGGGTAGTTGTATACTGTTGCAGGTTAACGAAATTTGGCCTTGTTGTATAAGTCATAAAATGATTATAAAATCAAGAAAGGCAATTTGAGTACAAAATATTTTATATATACACATATGAATTAATGTTTTTACAATTAAAGTAATACTTGAATATAGGTCCAACGGAGGTTAAAATGTTCATGGCAAATAATAAGCTGAAAGAGATTTAAGGCTTAGGAATGTGAGGGGCGTGTAAGTTAAGAATGTCTTTGATGTAGTCGCTCCTTAGGTAGTAAGTAGTTTTGAGACAGGGGAGAAGGAAAGAGGCAAGCGTTGTAGCCACTCAACTTAGGTCAAGGGGATATTGATTACACTCTTCTCCTGAGGTCTGCCTGCTGGGGTCTGTCTGTGTCTGCTTTTTATATCTTCTTTTTGGATCACAGCAGCTCGTTTGGAATTTCACACTTGTATTTGATTCTGGGTTTCTCATTGGCTGATGAATAAAATTCGCGTAGGCTCGCCAAATGGAAATTTAATATTTGATTAATTTTTATTTTTCAACCGGAACATCTGCGCGAACCTGGATGCACACTGACGACTTTTGGTCATTTGCTTTCTGGTCGTTAAAGTGCAAACATCCGATCCCTCGTTTTTGCTCGGTCGGTATCACCACAAAATAATACATTAAATAAAGAAATCGACAAAGAACGTAAACCATGAAACAGTCGCAAACACTATTTTATTCTCTTCTGTATTAAGTTCTGGAAGACACGTGACATCGAAGTGTATCTTTGAGATATTTTGATGTCAAATATCGTTGATAATTTCTTAGCTAATACAAAAGTGAATCTTTTTTTTTTTTTGTTGTTGTCCTTCTTTTTATCCTTCTGTCGTGTTATTCGTGTGTACCTCGGCGTGGTGTAATGGTTAGCAAGCCTGTCCCGCTAGAATCTATTACAACTGAATAGTGAGTCCGATCCTCACTGGGTACCCCATACTTTCGGCCTTGTGCCACATTTAAGATGCGGTTAGAAAATCAGGGCACCTCGGCGTGGTGTAATGGTTAGCAAGCTTGTTTTGCTAAAACCTATTACAACTGAGTAGTGAGTTCGATCCTCATTGGGTACCTCATACTTTAGGCCTTGTGCTACATCTAAGCGGCGCGTAGAAAAGCAACCATCTTCTTATTCTTTCTTTTTTACTTTCCTTCATTTTCTTTATATGTTTTTTGTCTTTTTTCCTTCCTTTTCTGTTTTCTTTTTCTTCGGCTGTTTGCCTTTTCTTCATTGTTTTCATTTTATTTATGAATTTGTTCTTTTTTCCTTTTCTTCATCAAGGTTATTTATATCCTCCTTTTTTTATCTGTTTTCCCTTTTTATCTGTTTTTTTTTCATCTGTTTTTCTTTTATTCATGTGTTTTTCTTTTCTTCGTCTGTTTTTCTTTTCTTTGTCTGTTTTCTATTTGTTTATGTCTTCTTCTTTTTCCTTTTCTTCATCTGTTTTCTCTTCCTCTTTATCTGTTTTCAATTTCTTTATTTCTTTGATCTTTTTTCTTTTCTTCATCTGTTTCTCATTTTCCTCATTTTCGTCTGTTTTCGTTTTCTTTATCTTTTTGTCTTTATCTGTTTCTTCTCAGGTATTTTTTCTTTTCTTCATAAATTTTATTTTTTTCTTCTTTTCTTCATCTGTTTTTCTTTTCTTCATCTTTTTTCCATTTCTTTATGTTTTTTCACTCTTTTCTTCATTTGTTTTCAATTTCTTTATCTCTATTCTTTTTTCTCTTTTCTTCATCTGTTTAGTTTTTTTATTCTCATTTTCCTCATTTTCATCTGTTTTTCTTTTCTGTATCTCTTTCTTTTCTTTATCTCTTTCGGCTCAGTCATTTTTTTTCTTTTACTTCGTCTGTTTTCCATTTCTTCATGTTTTCCAGTTTTTCATCTGTTCACTTTTTCTCCATTTATTTTCCATCTTTTCATTTCTTTTGTTTTTATTCCTCTATGTCACTTTTATGACCCCCCCCCCCATTCTGGTTTCTCATTTTTCCTACCCACTTTAACTTACACACAAAAATTTTACCAATATAAAGAAGAAAATTCCAATCTATTTTCAAAAATAGCGTTTACTACCTGTCGAAACAAAATGTATAATTTGTAGTAGATTTTAATTTGAATATCTTCTAAAGTACAATTTTAAAATGGTTTTGAGATCTCTCCTTTTTCTATGATAATAGACTCGACTTGAGTATACAAATACTCCTGCCACAGTGAGTTACGCGGAGTACAGTGAGAGATCCGTAGGTTACCGTAAGATACCGAACGATACCGAAGTTACACAGAGAATACCGCGTCAGTAGTCATAGTAGCTCTGAGCTCCACTCAGCCAGAATAATATTACACAGCACTCGTCAGATTCGACGTGGAAATACTAATTCCAGCACGGCTTCAAAGACTTATATATATATATATATATATATATATATATATATATATATATATATATATATATATATATACGAACAAATCTAAAGTGAGCCACAACCTACCGCGGTTTCACACTACGGATCGTCAGGGAAAAGGTTTAGATTAGTTTAAACTTACGGAGTGTAAACTTACGGAGTCTAATTAGTTATTATATATATATATATATATATATATATATATATATATATATACCCCTACTAATCGTATTTCTGGATTACTAACCTGCGTTCCAGTTTGTATCTTTAAGTTTAATTAAACTTAATTTTCTATCTCAAATATCTGTTTTGGTTGTTCATTATTTAGTGCGGTTCCTCACCCGGAATCCTCAACAATAATAACTATTCATAGCTCTGTTTCTATATTGAGCACTGTTTTAAATTCATGTTTTCGACGATGTTAATATTTTCTTCGTTCCTTAGTCATTTGTATATACATAAATATATATGTATATATATAGTACTGTGCAAAAGTATTAGGACAAGAGCTATTTTATCTCTTATGAGGCATCAAAATAAAGTTTAAAATCATCCCTGTCCTAACAGTTTCCACACTACCGGTAGTGTGCAAAAGTATTAGGACAGGGGTGATTTTCCTAAAAACCTCATTGAAATTCAAATACAGGATGAATAGCCAAGTAAATTGCTAATAAATATTGACCATTTAAAACTAGGTGTAACAGAAATGTATTAAAAAGAAATTATATTTAATTTTTCTATGAAACAAGTTATTTTGAAACTACTCATTATTCTATTATCCTTAAATATGACTGACTTTTTTCTTATTCACCCCTCTCGAATTGATAAATTTAATGTTACTTCGCAAGACACACTTTGGGAACAAATACAAGCTGCTTGGCAGGGGATACCATTAGATACATTGAAGTAAGCTTGTGATGTCAATGCCTGACAAAATGAAGGCTGTGATCAAAGCAAAAGGCTATTATACTAAATATTAAATTTATTTTGTAACAAGTATTTTTTTCTTGTTGAAGCATTTGTTGAGTCAATCAAATAAAATTATTTTAATTAAATTTTTTATTTTCTGTCAATATGCCTCATAAAAGATAAAATAGTTCTTGTCCTAATACATTTGCACAGTACTCTCTCTCTCTCTCTCTATATATATATATATATATATATATATGTCGTGGTTACTGGCGGCTATTTTCTAGAGCATTAAATAAATATAAGGTCTCTATTCCTCTCTTTTTCAATTAGTTTAAGGTGTTTACATCCTCTGCTGATAAAGGTGAATGGTTTGTCCGTAAATTTTCCTTAAACTCTATGTTGAGTGATTTGTATATCACCCCTTCCATGGTTTCTTCTAGCAAAATTGATCCCCACAAAATATGTGGAACAGATTGTATCCCTGGAGTAGTTATTAAAGAATGTGCATTGTGGTGCAGTGGATATCGGCTCGGAACGAGAAATCGGGAAAGCCGAGTTCGAATTCCAGTTAAATTCATTGCATTCACTTACGCGCAAATACCCTGGCGAAAAGTATTAATCCGTCTCTTCCTTCCAGTTATGGGTTAAATAACAGGACAGATAGGGTTCTATAGCCTTGGCTGGCAACCAGTCTACCGCAGAAAGCAATGGCAACCTACTGCGTGATAATTTTCTGACAAGTCAGTCATGTCTCTTTCGAGACATGATCGCCCAAGCGTGTTTCACATATGGCACTTAACTGACTGACTGAATATAATAGTTGAACATATGAATAAGGCTTCTACTGAGCATAAAGTGGGGGATCAGTTTTATATTGTTATGAAGTAATAAACTGATCTCCCACTTATTACTACATAATAATATAATACATATCTTCCCTTTCTAGCTATGAGTCAAATAACAGGACAGATTGGGTTCTATAGCCTTGGTCGGCAACATTCTACCGCAGATAGCAATGGCAACCTCCTGCGGGATATTCTTCTGCCCAGTCAGTCATGTCTATTTCGAGACATGTAAGACTTCTGTGCATAAAGTGGGGGATCGGTTTTCTATTGTTATGAAGTAATAAACTGATCCCCCCTAATTACTACTTAATAATATCATACATATCTTCCCTTTCTAGGTATGGGTTAAGTAACAGGGCAGATAGGGTTCTATAGCCTTGGCTGGCAACCAGTCTACCGCAGAAAGCAATGGCAACCTACTGCGTGATAATTTTCTGACAAGTCAGTCATGTCTCTTTCGAGACATGATCGCCCAAGCGTGTTTCACATATGGCACTTAACTGACTGACTCCAAAATTGGCCCCTGTTCTTTCTAAGCCTCGCTGTCTCCTGCTTTTCTGCCTGCTGAATGTCATCATCCATTGTTCTAATTTTTAAGAACTCTGATGAACCGTCCGACCCTTCCAACTATCGGCTTGTTAGCCTTCTACCTATTTTTGGGGAAACTTCTAGAGGCCCTAATCAATGCTGAATTGGTTAATCATCTCTCATCGCAGAGCCTTTTTTTTTTAGACAATAAATATGGCTTTCGTTTCTCCAGACCAACTGTAGATGTACTGACGATAATTGCAGAAAGCGTCTAATAAATCCGTGAAGACCGAGTTGAAGCTTTGGACATGATTTGGCACACAAATCTTCTCCACGAGCTGAAAATTTATCCTGAACGTCCACATGTCTATATCTTTTCACACTAACGCGGGTGTCTCTCCAGGGCTTCGCTTTTTAGTCCTACTTTGTTTTTAATTTTCATTAATGACCTTCACGATTACATCAGCTCTTAACCTGACATCTACGCTGATGACATAACTATTTACTCCTGCCTCGATAGTAAGGTCATAATGGCAGCCAATGTCCAAAATGACGACAAGTGCGTTGTTAAAAGGGCAAAAGTTGTCTTTTTAATTTTAACGCCTTCAAAATTAAATTTCTCTCCATTAATCATTTGATAGACCACTTTCTACCTTCCATCAGTATGACTGATTCAAATCTCCAATGAAAGTAATGTAACAGATCCCGACTTGGCAGCTCAGATACAGTCATTTTCTCACCGGCGCAATGTGGTTTCCTTGTGTCTCTTCTACAAATACTTTCACGGCTTCTGCTCCGATGAACTTAGCACACTGATGCCTCCTATATATAAGTTTACTCGAGCCACAAGATTAGCAACTAGGTCCCACCTTTTTACTGTGAAACCAATAAATTGTAAACGTAAATTCTACTCCATCAGCTTCTTTTCTCTCACTTCCTCCTGTGAAATTCCCTTCCATTTACTTGCTTTCTCGACAGTTACTATATCCAAGAATTTAAAGTAAAGTCACTAGTCATTTCATATCTCACTAACTGGCATTCTCTCTCACATGCCCCCTTCTCCGTCACTCTACTCTCATAAGTATTCTCATCCTTCTCTTACCCACTTCCTGACACCCCCTATAACCTGTCACTGTTTCTCATAAATTTTCTTCTATGTAACCCCCTGCAAAACAGTGGCAATAAAATGTCTTGCTTGAGGCGATATGATTATTTTTAAAAAAGTGATTCGTTGTGTTTTCTCGTGCTAAATTTCTCAGCTGACATGAAGTGGAAAGACTATATTGAATCCCTTTGCTAGGTCAGCTGCTAAGAAAGTTGGTTAACTGTATCGTGCGAGGCAATTTTTTGTTCCGGAATCTATCTTACATATCTATAAGTCTATCATTATAATATTGCCACTAAATATGTTTCGTTGCCCCTGATATTTCTCTTGTGCTCCTTGATAAAATCCTAAGAAGAATCAGCAATATTTTCGGTCCTGATCTGGAGGCCCGTCTTTAGACATTTTCCAACCACAACGTACAGTAAAGTCATTCCTGAATACGGGAAGTATTTTTTTAATTATTTTTAGTGCACAACATACAGAAATATTCAGATTATTATTATTATTATATAGAAAAGGTAAAGTACTGGTAAAACCTGTGGCTCAGTCAGTTAAGTGCCATACGTAAAACACGCTTGGGCGATCATGTCTCGAAAAAGACATGACTGACTGGGCAGAAGATTATCCCGCAGTAGATTGCCATTACTTTCTACGGTAGACTGGTTGCCGACCAAGGCTATAGAATCCTGCCGAATGACACACATTTTCATAATAAAAATTTATCGTAAATAATCAGGCCAGTAGATATAAATATATAATACTGTTTAATTAAAAAACAGAATATCTATTTAAATACGAGTATTGATAAAAAATAATGTTCAAAAAATTCATTTCATATATATATATATATATATATATATATATGAATCAGAGATATAAAAATGCGTAACCGGTATATAAATTTTATCGATCACGCATCCTTATCTACTTTATTTGAAGCTAGACATTCTGTCGGTAGGGTTAGCTTACGGCATGAAGTAAACATGACAGCGAAATATTTTATTAGTAAGTCGGGGAATTAGTCTGCTAATATATTGCTTATTTTTTATTTTTCGTGCAGGTCTTGAGATATTTTCGATTTTGACGATAAAAAAATGAATTATGTTTCTTAAATGCGACAAAAAGGGTTAAATATATGCATAAAATCTCATATTGTTCATGGAGAAATTAGGAACAATACAGTTGAGAAATTACTTAAATCTGCCATCTTAAATGCGACAAAAAAGGTTAAATATATGCATAAAATATCATATTGTTCATGGAGAAATTAGGAACAATACAGTTGAGGAATTACTTAAATCTGCCATCTTAAATGCGACAAAAAGGGTTAAATATATGCATAAAATCTCATATTGTTCATGGAGAAATTAGGAACAATACAGTTGAGAAATTACTTAAATCTGCCATCTTAAATGCGACAAAAAAGGTTAAATATATGCATAAAATATCATATTGTTCATGGAGAAATTAGGAACAATACAGTTGAAAAATAACTTAAATCTGCCATCTTAAATGCGACAAAAAGGGTTAAATATATGCATAAAATATATTGTTCATGGAGAAATTAGGAACAATACAGTTGAGAAATAACTTAAATCTGCCATCTTAAATGCGACAAAAAGGGTTAAATATATGCATAAACTATCATATTGTTCATGGAGAAATTAGGAACAATACAGTTGAGAAATAACTTAAATCTACCATCTTAAATGCGACAAAAAGGGTTAAATATATGCATAAAATATCATATTGTTCATGGAGAAATTAGGAACAATACAGTTGAGAAATAACTTAAATCTGCCATCTTAAATGCGACAAAAAGGGTTAAATATATGCATAAAATATCATATTGTTCATGGAGAAATTAGGAACAATACAGTTGAGAAATTACTTAAATCTGCCATCTTAAATGCGACAAAAAGGGTTAAATATATGCATAAAATATCATATTGTTCATGGAGTAATTAGGAACAATACAGTTGAGAAATAATTTAAATCTGCCATCTTAAATGCGACAAAAAGGGTTAAATATATGCATAAAATATCATATTGTTCATGGAGAAATTAGGAACAATACAGTTGAGAAATTACTTAAATCTGCCATCATTATTTTTTGATGGTACGAGTAACTAAGCAATTAAATTAGCATAATTGATACATAAAATGACGCTTGCATCGGGAGGCTACTCCAAAATCGTCCACTAAATACTAGCGCGCCTTTGATTACACGAGAATTAGTATTCATTGTTGTTAAAAACCAGAAACTAGTCGGGGAATATTAATGGCGAATAATATTTCAAAGCCTATTGATGCACATGTAGATCAAAATTTAAATATGACTCAATTGACATTAGACACATTGGTGAAATAGTTTGTTATGTTTGCTTAAATTGTTCCTCCTCACGAGGATCTGCTCTACCACGAAAGTAAGTAAAACATTTAATGCATGTTTTTTTCATAAACCCTACGGGAAATATGAACATTTACGTCAACAATCCGTGTGTTCAAACGATGACACTGTTGGGATCGGCAAGAATAAGCAATAATTCTTAACAACAACAAAAAGAAGTTTTTCGTTATTTTTTAAGTCAGTCAGTTAAGTGCCATACGTAATACACGCTTGAACGATCATGTCTCAAAAGAGACATTGAATGGGAAGAAGATTTTCACTCAGTAGATTGCCATTACTTTTTGTGAAAGACTGGTTGCCAACCAAAGCAACAGAATCCAATCTATTTGTCTATATTTTTGAGATGAGGTAGTATTTACAGTATTTACATTATTCTGAATATTGTCCTCATCTTTGTTGCCATTTATACTACATTTCGGTTGTTGAAATCAGAAATTGAATTAAATCAACTTTACCGTGTTAGCTGCTTGTGGTAGGTCAACCGGGATTCTGTCCATTTTTCAGTCTGTTTTTGTGAAATTTTTTGGAAATTATTTTATTTATTTATTTATTGTTTTTTTTTTTTCGTTTTTTGGTCGTCTTTGATTTTTTTTTCGTCACTTAATTTGTGTAAATTATTTTGCAATTCAAGGGTATTTTTGACTTAAGATAAATAGTATCACGGTTCAATTATTTCCATTAGTTTTGTCTTGTAGAAGATTTAAATTTCTGTCTTCGAGAGATTGAATTCGTAACGGTTTGGCCAGCGAACGCAAGCAACAAAACTCGACTATATTCTGTAAAAAACGGTTTAATTTCTATTTTTGTCTTCAGAAATTGAATTAAATCAACTTTACAGTGTTAGCTGCTTGTGGTAAGTCAACCGGGATTCAGTCCATTTTTCAGTCTGTTTTTGTGAAAATTTTTGGAAATTATTTTATTTTATTTTTATTTTTTTATTTTTTTTCATTTTTTGGTCGTCTTTGATTTTTTCCCTGCTAGGAAATTCCAACTTAAATCTCATTCGTCTCCATGGTTCTCACCCGCTTGCTCGGCTGCCATTGCCCACCGGAATCATTTCTTCCGACTCTATCGTAACTACGCGTCGGACCAAAACAGGCGCCTTTTCACTTCAGCTCGTAATAAGTGTAAAAGGATACTTAACGAAGCTAAGATGTTGTTTGCTGCCAGAATGAAGCAACGCATAGCATGCTCTAAATTCGGCTCTAAAGACTACTGGCGACTCTGTAAAAGAATACTTAACAAGAGCAAGTCCACAATACCCCCGCTAATCAACAAATTTGAGGTCCTCACCTCCCCAGCAGATAAGGCTGAATGTTTTGCCCGCAGATTCTCGAACAATTCGAGTCTGGACTCATCTGGAGTTTTTACACCCGACTTCTCACCTAGAACCGAGGCACAACTGAATGATGTCCACATTACACCTTCGCTTGTCTCTAAGATAATCTTAAAACTTGACCCTCACAAAGCGAGCGGTGGTGACGGAATCCCAACCATAGTCTTAAAGAAATGTGCCCCTGAACTCTCCTCTGTCCTTTCTAAGCTCTACAACCTCTGCCTATCTGCTTCCTGCTTTCCTGCCTGTTGGAAATCTTCATCTGTAGTTCCTATATTTAAAAACACTGGAGAACCCTCTGACCCTGCAAATTACCGCCCTATCAGCCTTCTTTCGATCTTTGGCAAAGTGTTCGAAGCCATTATCAACGCCGAGGTGGTTCAGCATCTCACAGCACACAGGCTCCTCTCGGACAAGCAATATGGTTTCCGCTTGACCAGGTCTACTGCTGATATGCTAACGAACATCACCGAGTACATATACCAGGCACTCGACAGAAATGGCGAAGCCCGAACCGTTGCATTGGATATATCTAAGGCGTTCGACAGAGTTTGGCATGCTGGCCTTCTATGTAAACTGCGGAGCTATGGTATAACTGGACATTTGTTTCAACTAATCCAGTCATTCCTCTCTAACCGCACAATGAAGGTGGTATTAAACGGACATGCCTATCAGAACTACCATACAAACGCAGGTGTCCCCCAAGGCTCCATCTTAGGTCCTACACTCTTCCTGATATATATTAATGATCTCCCTGATTCCATAAGAGCCCAAATAGGTTTGTACGCCGATGACACCACAGTTTACTCTCGCCTCCAACAAAAATCTGGTGTAGGCGTCAAAGCTAACCTCGCAGCCGAGATTGAAAAAGACCTCCAATCCATATTGGACTGGGGTAAGAAATGGCTAGTAAATTTTAATGCTTCTAAAACGAAGCTACTCTCAATTAACCATCATCGACAATCTCACCTACCTCCCATTAGCATGGACCAGGCTTGCCTCCCAGAGAGTAAAACACTACGCCTCCTTGGTCTCACACTTTCAGCGGACCTCAAATGGAATGACTATATCGAATCCATTGCTAAATCCGCTGCTATGAAAGTCGGTTCTCTGTGTAGGGCCCGCAGTCTCTCTCCCACCGGCGCGACGTGGCTTCCCTGTGTCTCTTCTATAAATACTTTCACGGCTTCTGCTCCGATGAACTTAGATCACTGGTGCCCCCTAAATACGAATTTGCACGAGATACTTGATTAGCAACTAGATCCCACCCTTTTACAGTGAAACCGATAAAATGCAGCCGTAACTTCTACTCCAACAGTTTCTTTCCTCGCACTTCCCGACTGTGGAATTCTCTTCCAAACAATTGCTTCCCCGACGGCTACAATCTCCAGGAGTTTAAATGTAAGGTCAATAGACACCTCCTAACACACTAACCTGCTTCCATTCTATCAAGCACTCTTCCCATCTGCCCAATCCTCATCCTCGCTATCCTTACTTATCTGTCACCTTCCTCCTGACATTCCCTATGTCTAACCACTCCTTCTCTTTACCCTCCCCTATGTAGCCCCATGCGCAATAGTGGCAGTGGAATGCCTTGCTTGGGGTGAGATGATTAAAAAAAATGTCCTATGAATTTCAAACCCTTTATTACAATCACTAACCAACTATATCCACTGTGAATATAGTTAGTTACTTTCTGTGACTTGACCCAAAGAGTTGTGAGTTCAATACCAAGCTACAGCAGTGGTGAACCAGTAACTAACAGGGTTAAAGGGAGATAACTCATGACTACAAGAAGCTGCAATACTACACAAGGAATAGAGTTTTTATAGTGATTGTAATAAAGTCTTCGCTTCGAAATTCCTAGCACCTGAAGAAGGCCGGAGCGTACAACGACCGAAACGCCGTACAAATGGCAACAAAGATAAGGACAATAGTCCGAATAATGTAAATACTGTAGAACTTAATCTGTCCTGTTATTTGACTCGTAGCTGGAGGGAAGAGATGGATTAATACCTTTCCCAAGGATATTTGCGCGAAAGTGAATGCAACGAATTCAAATGGAATTCGAACTCGGCTCTCCGATTTCTCGTCTTTCAATACATTTCTATAATAAACTGTGGATCTTCGTAGTAGTGTGGGGCTTACGGCTAAATCACATTGAATACCCGGTTTCCGAACGATTATCGAAGTTAAGCAACGTCGAGCCTGAATGAGTGACTGCTTGGAAATGCCATGTGCTGTAAGCTTGGATGTGTCGGTTGTGTAATAGATAATGGCTCGGAATTGTTAATCGGTTAGAAGTGCTCTAATTCCACTTGGGTTCATTCATTTATTAGCTTGACATTAAAACTAAAATAAAAGCTTCAAGAAAGATTATTCATTTTAAACCTTAGGTATGGATTTTCTTTGACTGTCTATATATATACTATACTGCTATACAAGCAGTATAACCCGGCGTTGCTCGGGTGTAATGAAAGCTTTAAAACTAATCCATGCTCCTGGAGCTCAGACTCTTTGGACGTTGGCACGAAAGACTAAAAAGCAATAGTTGTTTCCAGTTAAAGCGAAACCGTGGGTATCGATTTCCGATATCGGGGGAAAATGAGTCGTCTGAGAAGATCAACTAATGTTTAAGTCTAAAAACTATAATTTTACCAAGTTAGAGTACATTCTGCAGCAAAAACCACGGTAAAAGGGCTGAAATCCTGATATTGATCAGACCTTATTGGATAACGGAGTATCGATTTCCAATATCGGGGAGAAATTTGAAAAAATAAGTCGCCCATGACCTGACCAGAAGCCGAAAGAATATTTGTTTGAAGTTTGGTGAGAATCGGATAAAAATTGTGGATTTGTATAAAGGACATACAGACAGATAAACAGACACACATACAAACATCTTGCATTTTATAAATATATCTATCTATCTATATATATATATATATATATATATATATATATTAAAACATTCAACATCTTTGAATTAATCCTTTTTTAATATATATTTGCTCTGTAATATTTTATTACATGGAGCTCTCTTCCTGTATCATTTTTTAATATTAAAATAAATTTTTTAATATTAATTAGGATCGGGTTTTTTGGAATTTACCTTCCTGCTTTTTTCCCTTGGATTGAAGTATCTGAATTAAAATATATATATATAGATAGATAGATAGATATATAGATAGATAGATAGATAGATAGATAGATAGATTATCGATTTTCTGCACTATTGTAAGAACTGCAACCTTAAAACTTCTGAATACCATTTCTTATATCTTTGTCTATGAGTGTATCAAATTTGATTAAAATCGGACCACTCCTTCTATAACCCGATTTATTCGATTATCGATTTTCGATATTTATCGGGGGTACCTCGACACAAAACCTAGCTAAGAACACTCGCAGACGCTTATAGTACAACTGTGCAAATTTTTAAGAAAATCGGTTCAGCCGTTTCGGAGTCTATAGGTAACGAACACACACACAGAGACACACACACACATGCATACATACACACACACAGAAAAAGTTCCATTTATAAATAAGTTTAGATTTAGATAATGGATTTATAAAAAACATTTTTATATATTTGATTTTCATATTTAATCCATTTATGAGGTACAGAATGTATATTTATTATTAACATAACATACCATAAATGAGCACCTCGAGGTTAGCAAGCTTGTCTCGCTAGAATCATTACAATTGAGTAGTGATTTCGATCCTCACTGGGTGTCCCTTACTTTCGGCCTTGTACCACATCTAAGCTACGCTTAAAAAATCACCATAACATAGCATAACATAGTACAGTACGCAGGTGATAGGTTAGAAACTAGAGAGCCGATTTCGAATTCCAGTAGAATTCGTTACGTTCACTTTCGCTTAAATACAGTTGTAAAAGGCATACGTTCTTCTCCCACTAACCAAAAGGTAAATATCGTATCTTGTCTTTTTACCCTTAGTTGGCACGCAATATGGTAGAAGGACAAGTCTCAATTTAAAACCGTTTAGATATAGAGTTATCAATTAAAAAAGATAAAAATAAAACACAAAAACAGAAAAGAATTTAAAAAAAACATAAAAATATGTGTGCTTCCGTGAAGTATTCACTTCCTTTCATTACAGCTTAACTTTATTATGATTCTACTATGATTTTTTTTTAAAAATTTTTCGATTTTTGAAAATAATAATGCTTGGTCATCAGCAAAAAGGGCAACCCAAAATGCCAAATACAGGTGGGGGATACTTGAATCAAGCAGGTACAAAAATTTAAATACCTGGGAAGTGTTCTAACAGAAGACGGAAAGTGTGACACAGAGATCCGAAAGCGAATTGGCATGGCAAATGAAGCATTCCAGAAGTAAAGTATTAAAAAACAGGACAATTTCGCTAGAAACAAAGAAGAGAGTACTGTACTGTTATGTGATGTCAGTTCTTCAATATGGCAGTGAATGCTGAACAATATCATCAAAGATGAATGAAAAACTTGAAGCAAGTGAAATGTGGTTCTAAAAAAGCCTACCGGATATAAAGTGGGGGATCAATTCCATATTACAATCAATATATAAACTGACCCCTCACTTTGTGGTCAGAGCCGTTTCTATACATTTATATTCCTGAGATCCAAAAGCAAAAGGATGCATTCCAGAAACTGAGTAGAGTATTAAGAAACAGGACAATTTCGCTAGAAACAAAGAAGAAAGTACTGAATTGCTATGTGATATCAGTTCTTTAATATAGCAGTGAATGCTAGACAATATCATCAAAGATGAATGAAAAACTTGAAGCAATTGAAATGTGTTTCTACAGAAGGATGCCGCGAATAGATAGAGCATGTGAGCAATGATGAGGTTTTGAAAATGATGGAAACGAAAAGGAAATTAATACTGAGCATCAGGAAGAAACAGCTGAAGTTCTTGGGACATGCAATAAGGAAAGAGGGCTTGGAGAACCTGATACTAACATGCCAGATAGAGGGAAAGAGAGACAGGGGAAAGCAGCGAATAACATATTCAAAGGACTTAATCAGGTGGATTATGGAACGAGGGTTGCATGGTGTAACAGGAGAAGGCGTGCTAAGAGCTACCAGGGATAGGGAGACGCGGAAAGCCATGATCGCCTACGTCCTGAAAGGACAGGGCACAAAAAAGAAGAAGAAGAAGAAGAAGAAGAAGAAGAAGAAGAAGAAGAAGAAAAGATTATATTAGGAACATGGGAGAGGGGCAACAGCTAACTGGCCCCCGAATGAACGTCAATTCAACTTGCTAGTTCTACTACTGTTCACGAATTATTCATAGGTTGAGCGATAAGCATTTGGCAAGCGAAGTGTTCCACTGACATTTAAAGGAGAGAACTCTAACTGATCATTTTTTGTTTTGAATAGCGAATTTGCAATATGTAATATAACAGAGCTATTAAGTATATATGAATAAATATACATATTATCCAACGTCGAAAGCATGACTTAGAATTTCATGCCCTATGCAATCATCAGATCCATAATATTTACCTAATGCATGAAACGTTGATTCGTGTTATAGACGTAATATATATATAATAAACTTTTCCGTTACACCCAATAGAGTGTAGGGCAGCACTTTTGCTGTTTCCGTAACAAACTGTTTTTTATGGGGCAGAGTTGTTTTCTAAGCGTAGCTTAGGCGTGAGACACGGCCGAAAGTAGGGGGTACCCAGTGAGGGTCGAACTCACGACTCAATTATAATGATTCTAGCGAAACGAGTTTGCTAACCATTACATCACACCGAGGTGTCTATATATATATATATATTAATCAAATCACCCCGAGCAAGGCGGTAACGCCACTGATGTGCAAGGGGCTACATAAGAGTAAAAGGATTAAAGGAGAATGAGGAGAAGGACGAACCAGTTAGAAAGGAGCAAGAGAAGGATGGCAATACAGGTGTGATGACAGTTGCGAAGGTGAGAGAAAGGAAAGGATCTACAGGGAAAGAAGTGGGGTCAGTAGTTAAGAGATGAGAATTGACCTTGCATTTAAATTCCCGGAGGTTGTAGCCGTCGGGAAAGCAAGAATAAGGAAGCGAGTTCCACAGGCGGGAAGTGCGAGAAAAGAAGCTGAAAGAGTACAATTGTAGTCTGCATTTGGTTGATCTAACTGTGAATGGGTGAGGCCCAGTTGCCAGTCTGGTTGAACAAGTAAACACCTGTTGCATAGGCACCAATGACTCAAGCTCGTTGGAACAGAAGCCATGAAAGTATTTATAGAACAGACAAAGGGAAGCCACATCTCGTCGGTGGGAAAGTGGTTGAAGTCGAGCCGCCAAGTCGGTACCTATCACATTACTGATTCTCCTTTGGAGCCTATCAAAAAACACGGAGATGAACAGCGGGGGTACCTGACCATATATGGCAACAGTACTCCATGCACCGACGAATGGTTGATTTGCATATATGCAGGATGGTTTCAGGTGAGAAAAACTTCCTGGCCCGACACAGTGACCCAACCTTCCTAGCAGTGGATTTCGCTATTGACTCAATGTAGTGGTTCCACTTGAGATCAAAAGAGAGGGTAAGGCCGAGGAGGCACAGAGTGTTGGTTTCGGGGAGATTGGCTTGGTCCATGTTTATGGAAGGCAGGAGAGGTTGCCTGTGATGATTGACAGACAGCAGCTTGATCTTAGACGCATTGAAATTTACAAGCTACTTCTTACTCCAATTCACCACAGAGTGTAGATCCCTCTCAAGATTAGCAGCAAGATTATGTTTGTCCGTCACTCCTGGTTTCTTACTGATGCGGGAGTAAATTGTGGTGTCATCTGCGTAGATGCCTAGCTGGCTCTTGATCTCGTCTGGGAAGTCATTTATAAAAATAAGGAAAAGCGTCGGACCTAGGATAGAGCCCTGAGGAACACACACACACACACACACACACACACACACACACATATATATATATATATATATATATATATATAAGTTTCCTTAAAAACGACCAACAAGGAAGATTTTATTAATTTTTTAGTTAATTTTGTCTGAGATAAGGAATGTAAAAATGTTCTATAATTTTTGACTTTCTAAGTGCTTTCAGCCACTTCACTGGCCATTTCAAGAATGTTAGTTTTCCTATTAAAGCGCCTGGAAAGTGAAAACTTATAGAACATTTTTACATTTCTTATCTCCAGCGGACGTGCGTTGCGTTGCAGTGGATATCGGCTCTGAACGAGAAATCGGGGAACTGAGTTCGAATTCCAGTTGAATTCATTGCATTCACTTACGCGCATATACCCTTGGGAAAAGTATAAATCCGTCTCTTCCCTCCAATTATTGGTTAAATAACAGGACAGATTGGGTTCTATAGCATTGACTGGCAACCAGTCTACGACAGTATGGCAACCTACTGCGGAACAGTCTTCTGCCCAGTCAGTCATATCTCTTTCGAGACATGATCGCCCAAGCGTGTAACACGTATGGCGCTTAACTAACTAATCTCCAGAGAAAGGTAACATAAGAATACTGGAAAAATGGAATAAAAAATTAATAAAATTTTCCTTGTCGGTCATTTTTTAACGAAACATGTTGAAAGGTTACTGCCTATATATATATATATATATATATATATATATATATATATATATATATATATATAATAAAATAAATTTCGAAGTTCAAGACCGTTTTATGATCATTTCTACATGAAATCCCTGAGACAGATTTCATGTATCATAGGCAACTTATACTCAAAATAAAATAAGAATTTACCGGCGGAAGTTCAAAACTTTTCAAAAAATTACGTCACAGAAAAAAAAATAGATGTGTGGGATTAATAAGTAGGTAGCCATCAATGTCTATTTTTAGATTTTGGCCAACATTACTTTTTGATTGAGTTGTAAGTGAAAAATTTAAAAATTTGGCTTTGTCTAGCTCTAAAAAGGGAAATGGGGAAGTAAAGGAAGTGGTGTTTGACAGGGAAGTAGGCTAAAACAAAATGGAAAGAAAAGGGGAAAAAAGAAAAGGAAGAAAAAGAAAAGAAAAATTTCATACACGTAGAGACGCTAGGGACGTGTTAACAAAACTAGCGTTTTTAAATGGATTTGAAACTATTAGAAAAAGATTTTTAGAAAAAAAATTATTTATGGGGAAAAACTTACATAATTTATTTAATGTTAATTAAATTAATTTAAAGAATTATAAACATAGATTTAAATAAAAATTAAAATTATAAAAGTTATAAAATTTATTAAAAAATTTATTTTTTTTAAATTATTTTAGGAAACAAAAAGTTGACCTATAATTTAAGTTTAATTAAATTACTTTAAATAATTATAAACATAGATTTAAATTAAAGTTAGAATAAAATTTATAAAAATTATAAAATTTATTAAAAAAATTTTAAAAAGACATTTTAGGTGCGGGGGAAAAATATATATACATGCAGGAAAAATTGGGGGTTAAGTTAGTCTAAGTATCCTTATTTCTTAAAAGGTAGATATTAATAGGAGAAAGGAAGAGGAAGGTAGAGGGGTTCAAAATTTACTATTTAATAGATAGATAGATAGATAGATAGATAGATAGATAGATAGATAGATATCAATAAATATGCATATACATATACACGCAAGTACGAGCTGATATATATATTTAGGTGTTAATAAAACAGTGCTAAATGTAATACAGAGCGATTAAGTATATATTAATAAATATACATATTATATTACGTCTATAGTACGATTCAGAGTTCATGCACTATGCAGTCATCAGATCCATATTTACCTAATGATTGCCTAATACATGAAACTCTGAATCATATCATAGGCGTAATATATATATATATATATATATATATATATATATATATATATATATATATATATGTTCATTGATTGTTTAATTACTTAGTTCCTGGTCATAATAAGATTAGACCAGTGCATATTTGTATTAAAAAGTGATCAATACAATTATATTCTAGAACTTTTGAATATTTTCCATTTGTAAACGAGTTATTATGTGACCTAGATTTTTACCATGAGTGGTATCGTCACTCATGGTAGAAATCAAAGGTCGCGTAATAACACGTTTACAAATGGAATCTATCTATCTATCTATCTATCTATCTATCTATCTATCTATCTATCTATCTATCTATCTATCTCAATATATTCATATCTATCTATCTATCTATCTATCTATCTATCTATCTATCTATCTATCTATCTCAATATATTCATATCTATCTATCTATCTATCTATCTATCTCAGTATCTATCTATCTATCTATCTATCTATCTATCTATCTATCTATTTCAATATATTCATATCTATCTATCTATCTATCTATCTATCTATCTCAATATATTCATATCTATCTATCTATCTATCTATCTATCTATCTCAATATATTCATATCTATCTATCTATCTATCTATCTATCTATCTATCTATCTATCTATCTATGCGCTTTCGTGCAGGATTCGAACCTTCATTTCACTAGCAGCAACCATCATTAGATCTGACGGCTATAAAGTGCGTAGATAACCAAGCAAAGATGGATAGTGCCTTTAAACACAGATTGTCTTCTCATTCTTGAATAACTGTTCAGTTTCGTATCCTAACATCAACAATGCAATCATTTTCATAATATGCACCTAATGATTGCATAGTGCATGAAACTCCAAATCGTGCTCAATTTACTCCCGCATCAGTAAGAAACCCGGCGTGGAGGACAAACATAATCTCGCTGCTGATCTTGAAAGGGATCTATATTCTGTGGTGAATTGGGGAAAGAATTGGCTTGCAAATTTCAATGTGTCTAAGACCAAGCTGCTGTCTGTCAATCATCACAGGCAACCTCTCCTGCCACCCATAAGCATGGACCAAGCGAGTCTCCCTGAGAGCAATACACTGCACCTCCTCGGCCTTACCCTCTCTTCTGATCTCAAGTGGAACCACTACATTGAGTCAATAGCAAAATCCACTGCTAGGAAAATTTGGTCACTGTGTCGGGCCAGGATGTTTTTTTCCGCATGAATCCATCCTGCATATATACAAATCAACCATTCGTCCGTGCATGGAGTACTGCTGCCATATATGATCAGGCGTCCCTGCTGTTCGTCTCAGTGTTCTTGACAGGCTCCAAAGAAGAATCAATAATGTGATAGGTACCGACTTGGCGGCTCGACTCCAGCCACTTTCCCACCGACGGGATGTGGCTTCCCTTTGTTCTATAAATACTTTCATGGCTTCTGTTCCAACGAACTTAAGTCACTGGTGCCTCTGCAACAGGTGTTTACTCGGGCAACCAGACTGGCAACTGGGTCTCACACATTCACAGTTAGATCAACCAAATGCAGACGACAATTCTACTCCTGCAGCTTCTTTTCTTGCACTTCCCGCCTGTGGAACTCGCTTCCATATTCTTGCTTTCCTGACGGCTAAAACCTTCAGGAATTTAAATTCCACCCACGTTGCATTTGCTGATGTCGGATTGTGCAAAGCAGGATCACTTGTCATCACCCGATTAGATTAGGCGCTTGAAGGAGTTTATAAAACCGAAGGTGTCACCTACAGAGCAGAAGTAAAAGATAAAATATACTTATGATGTTCTGAAGGCAGGTTTAAATAATAATCACAAGTCCACATTCAAATTAGAAAAGCTTAAAAATATCACCAATCTAACCAACTATGTATGAAAATTAAAAGAAAAGTTTGGTGAAAAGCCTAACGTGACGTCGAAAATATTTTTTTAATGCAAAACCCTGCAATGGTGATGATATCTGCAGATTATGCCAAGAAGAAAAGTTGGCTTTAGTATTATTTCCAGAACGACAAAAGCTACTAAAAGAAAGGTCCGGATGTAAACATATTAGGAAATATTTTTAAGCTCGTACAAACGTAAATAAAAAGATTCCCAATAATAAATCAGTCCCTTACCTTGAACTTTCGTTTATGAACTTATAAAATCATTAACTGTTAAGCAATCAGTCAAAACAAATCGAATGACGAAACCGAAAAAGTCGAAACTATGGTAGCGTAACCGGTTATTATTCCCTATCTACATATCTAAATGTTCTACATGTTGAATCTTCATCTCCCTTCAAACATGTACTGAGCACTTTCTTATACAACTATTTACTGGTCCAATTTAAATTAAATCTGACCTATAACTGTTCAGTACACACACACACACACACACACACACACACACACACACACATATATATATATATATATATTTACACACACAGTCCGACATACTATGCACCGGAACACACACACACACACACACACACACACACACACACACACACATATATATATATATATATATATATATATATATATATACTTCACACACATTCCAACATAATATACACGAGAACAAACACACACGCGCGCGCACACACACGCACGCACACATGATAACGGGAAAAGATATGTAGGTATATATATAGATATATAAAATGAACGCAGAAGTGAAAAAAATACAAAAAGTATACGCACATAAACACACACTTGACACACGAGAACTAATACCGGATGACAAAAAATGGTAGCATTAAACCAAATCATGCTATCGGTCATAAATTAAAACAGACAGATGTCATCAGATCGTAAAACGGCACCCACTATCACTTTAACAAAGAAGCGAAAAAAGCCAAATCCTACTATCGATCAACACACACATATATAAAGCATAAACACACACACATGCATGCTCAAACACACTTATAGGCACACACACGCGCACACACACACACACATACACACACACACACACACTCACTCACTACAATTAACGACAGCAGTAACAGCGAAGGATGACCATTCGTTGAAAGACACGGTCCACGAACAGACGGACGTGAAAACATGCTCTCCTACCATTCTGAAGATTAGTTTTTGATCTCGAAATATTAATGAATAATAAATAAGTAATACCCAACACTTTCTTTACCTTCCTTTATTTTACTAAACGCATTGTGACAGCCTTCAGGACCTACTCTCCACCCACACACACACACACATATATATATATATATATATATATATATATATAATACAATTATATGTAATAGGTTATTACATGTATAATGTGAATTCCTCGGTGTTTTTTCTAAATTTCAAAAATCTTCCGTAAAGTGTTTACAGGTCTTGCTTTATTCAGTTACTCGGTAACGCCGTTGTAATGCCGGTTTTCGTCCGATCACCAAAGTTAAGCAATATCTAGCTTGGCCAATACCTAGATGACTGGTTGGCTGGGAAATACCATCAGTTTTAAGCTTGAAAGTGCTAGTAGTGTAATGGATAAGGACTCCGACTTTCAATTCCAGTCGGATTCGTTATATTCAGTTGTTGTGGAGTGATTAACACCCCTGCAGCACTCTTAACGATAGAATGGCCCATTGGTATATTTAAGTAAAGAATAGTAGCGAGTAATATTCGGTCTGATTACTTTAATGAATATTGCGATCTAAACCCCCCTCTCTGTGTTGTAAGTTCTGTCTTGTCTATTATTGTAACTACCGGGCTGTTCTGTATATATCCGTTTAGCACCGGATATTTTGCTGAATAATGCCGCAGCACACTTTCTCTGTGTATCGTGACCACCTCGGTGGTACAACATCAGTTACGCACAATTATTCTCGAGAAAAGTTTGAATCAACCTCTTCTGTTCCCAGTTATGGGCTAAGTATTAAGAGTATATGTAAATATGTTATATCCCGGAAGGGGATAAACAGAGAAAGAATAGTGCAAGAAATAGTTCTTAAAACTGAGGATATATGGATAGAGATTTATTATACCTCAGTACAATAAACCAAATACACGTGCACAAACGAATAGTTAACAAGAATAACAAACAAGAAGACAATGTCACTGTATAAGACGTATGCGTCCGTCTTATGAAGAATGCTTCCGTCTACTGACGCATCACTCTCGAAGACTCCCCAGTTCGTTCTAGTCCCTGTCTTTTATAACCTGGGTCATACCCATTCCTGGGTAGAACAGGATATTTCACCACAACAAAATAGTAGTATAAGTAAATCATTCTTATCTCAAAAATTTAGTTCAATCTAAAAATATTTTCTGGCTTTAAATATCATAGAAAATGTTGACATGCCATAAAAAACAAATGAAACAACCTTTGTTTTTATAGTCATCTTATTTTTCTTCTCAATATGACAATAAATGATGAATTATACTTATAAAATATTTACTTTTTCAGTTTATCATATCTTTTCTTTTTCACCCTCGTGTTATTTTTGTTTTTATTTTGTTCACTCATACACTCTATTTATCTATATTCACTCACACTTTATTCGTCATTACCATTTCATTGTTAACTCTACGTTGAGTAGATCTCGAGCCTTGTACTGGGTGAAATTAATTTGAAATATTCCTTTCTTCCTATTTTCCTTTTAATTCTCTTCTCTATGTGTCTCTCTTCTTTTTCTCCTCAGCTTTCTTTTTCTTTCATCCTGTTTAACCTTTTTATACTCTCTTTATTCTCACATTTCTATCTTGCTTTTCTTTTTCTTTTCCTTCCTTCCTTCCTTCCTTCCTTCCTTCCTTCCTTCCTTCCTTCCTTTTTGGCTTTCTTTTTCTCTAATCTCCATTTCCTGTACTACAACTTTTATTTCATCCTCCCCATCTTCAAAACCATCTTTTTTTCTTTTTTTCCTCTTTCTTTCTTTCTTTCTTTGTATTCTCATTTGTTCTCCCTGAGAGCCGAGTTCGAATTCCAGTTGAATTCATTGCATTCACTTACGCGCAAATACCCTTGGGAAAGATATTAATCCGTCTCTTCCTTCCAGTTATGGGTTAAATAACAGGACAGATTGGGTTCTATAGCCTTGGCTAGCAACCAGTCTACCGCAGAAAGCAATGGCAAACCTACTGCGGGATAATCTTCTGCCCAGTCAGTCATGTCTCTTTCGCGACATGATCGCCCAAGCGTGTTTCACGTATGGCACTTAACTGACTGACCTCATCAACCATCTTTTCCTCTTCTCTCTATTCTTTCCTTTATCCCCTGTTCTCTTTTCATTCATTCTTTCTTTTTCTTTCTTTCTTTCTTTCTTTCTTTCTTTGTGTTCTCTTTACCATATCAACCCTCTTCCCCATCTCCATTCTTTCTTTTCTACCTTGTTCTCTTTTTCTTTCTTTCTTTCACTCTTTCTTTCTTCCTTTCTTTCTTTCTATTCTCACTTATATTAACCATCTTTTCTTCCTCTATTATCTCTCTTTCTTCACCCGTATTCTTTCTTTCTTTCTTTCTTCTTTTTTTCTTTCTTTCTTTGTATTCTCATTTGTTCTCCCTATCTCATCAACCATCTTTTCCTCTTTTCTTTTCTTTATCCCTTGTTCTTTCTTTCTTTCTTTCTCACTTATATTAACCATCTTTTCTTCCTCTATTATTTATCTCTCTTTCTTCACCCTAATTCTTTCTTTCTTTCTTTCTTTTTTTCTGTGTTCTCTTTTGTTCTTTCATTACATTAACCATCTTTTACTGCTATTTGTTCATCTTATTCTTCTTCCTGTTCTTTCTTTCGAGACATTATAACCTAATTTATTTTCTAATTCATTAGCCGAGCAATAGAGTTAATCTATTATCTTCTATTATCACTTCTACAAAATCACTGGGATGCTTTGTCCTAAAATATAACCCCAACAGCATTCGACATTATTCATATCTTATTTAAAACTTATGAATGTTTAAACAGCAAAGCTTTTGAAAACCGTTTCTCGTTTTCTACTGATCATCATGATGCCCTAGAGAGATCAACAAACCAACGACTCTCATTTGCTGTGTGATAATAACATTAACAGTGTATCTTCCGTATTTCATAAATTACTAACGATGACACTGGCATACCAAAACATAGTCAGTTAAGTGCCATACGTGACACACACGCTTAGGCGATCATGTCTCAAAAGAGACATAGCTGACTGGGCAAAAGATTATCCCGCAATAGGTTGCCATCACTTTCTGCGGTAGACTGGTTTCCAGCCAATCTGTTCTGTTATTTACCCCATAACTGGAGAGAAGAAATTTCTGCAGTAGACTGGTTCCCAGCCAATCTGTTCTGTTAACTGGATAGAAGCGGCTTCTGCGGTAGACTTGTTCCCAGCCAATCTGTCCTATTATTTAACCCATAACTGGAGAGAAGACATTTCTGCAGTAGACTTGTTCCCAGTCAATCTGTCCTGTTATTTAACCCATAACTGAAGAGAAGAGACGGATTAATACCTTTCCCAATGGTATTTGCGCGTAGGTGAATGCAAAGAATTCAACCGGAATTCGAACTCGGCTCCCCGATTTCTCATTCTGAGTTGATATCCACTGCCCAACAATGCGCATCCTGCACGACAACACACAAAACATAGACACGTTTTAAAACCGTGGCGTACAATTCCAGCATTAGTGAAGCTGCACGTACACGCATACATATACACGCATTCACAAACGTTTATACAGGGAGCGATGAATAAATTTTCGTCAAAATTACGCAAAAATGAAAATAACATTTACAACTCATTTTAACATATTAAATTTACCAAAATTAAACAAAAGTATATTGAGATACTAAAGTAAATTTATTCAATTAAATCGCCATTGTCTTAAAACACGGCCTCCAAAGAACTTCCGAATCTCCTGCAACTCTTTTAGACAGCCTCCTTGTTTAAGTTGATGAATGCTTACCTTCATCTTTGGTGTTACAAAGGCTGTCGTTGGTCTCTCTCTCTCTCTCTCTCTCTCTCTCTCTCTCTCTCTCTCTCTCTCTCTCTCTCTCAACTGTTCCCCACACATAATAATCAAGAGTTGAGTTTGATTTTTGTTTAACAGCATATCAACACCTCTGTGGGTTATTTAATGCCAAAAAGGCGGTGTTTTAAGGTAATTTTTAATGTTCGGTTATAGTGAGAAAGTTGATTTAGTCAGATTTTAATGAAAATTTTTTGTTGTTATTCTTTTTTATTTTAGAAAACTGAAAATGTCTTCTAGTTTTGTATTCAATAATGTTTTCCTGCGAATATATTTTTCATTCAAAAATGTGTTATGGTAATAATTTTTTCTTCAAAAAAGTTTTGTTGGTAATATTTTTTTCTTCAAAAATGTATATTTTCTATAAAATTTTAGTGTTTTGACCCCAGTTTGGGGAATAACTATTTGCCCATAACTGGGACCCTAATAAGTGCTACTACTCCGAGTCAGAATGGACTTGAGAACAACAGTAATTAGGAGGTGGTTCCATGCTCCTCCCAACCTCCCAATCAGAGGCCTTGCTGCCGGATGCAGTTTACCGTCATGCCCAGGACCAATAATCAAGAGAGTTGCAGTCTAGAGAGTTAGGTGGCCAGATATAAGACAGGTTCTCCTGCTTGTGTCGCATGGTGCAGATCCTGTTGTCAAGCATAGAATCTTCCAGCAGTCACCCTCTTGACCTAGAGAAGCGCTAACGCCAAAAAGGCACATGATATAGGCCTGTGTTGGGTTTGAGGCTCGCCAACAAATTGAGTTTTCCGAGATACCGTACCTTCGTAATCACCATTAGACTCATCCAACTCTTTCCGAATTCATTGACAACTAAATACTCTGCCTCATTCAGTCTTGAATACAAATATTTTTATGACAACTACTCTGACGATCTTGAATTCAAGCGTGCTACTAGATTGGCACCTTGGTTCCACCGTTTACCGTTCAGTGTGACCGCCAATTTTACCCCGACATTTGTATTTCTCGCACACCCCTTGTGAAACTCCCTTTTCCCCCGATAGCTACAATCTCAAAAGAATTTAAATGCAACGTCAATCGCCTTCTTCTTTCTTCTTGAATCCCGTTCATCTTTTATCCTTTGCTCAACTGCCTCAAGTCTCGACGTCTCACCAACGTCTAACCAAAGTCTACATCAACGTCAGTAAATAGAGACGTTGGCTAATCCATGACTTGACTCTTAGAGTTGTGAGTTCAATACCAGGCTACAGTAGTGTTGAACAAGTAACTTGCAGGGTTAGAGAGAGATAACTCATGACTTCCAATTTCGGCTTCCTGCAAAGAATGGAGTTCATATACCCCAGTGATTGTAATAAAGGGTTCAGTTCGAAATTCCTAGCACCTGAAGAAGCCAGAGCGTACAACGACCGAAACGTCGTACAAATGGCAACAAAGATGAGGACAAGAGTCTGAATAATGTAAATACTGTAAATACTACCTCGTCTCAGAAATATAGACAAAGAATGTTTTTTTGTTTTTTGCTGGGTTTTTTGTTTTTGTTTTTGTTTTTTTGTTTGTTTTTGTTTTTCTTAACTGAACATCCTATAAATCATGACACTGGGGCGATTAATTTGTCCCAAGGTTAGGACCCTTGGAAATTTTTTATTTTGTTATGCCCTGTAAGACTTGCACTTATTTATGGTGCAGTGGATATACTTTGTGGTGCAGTGGATATTGACCCAGAACGACAAATCAGGGAGCCGAGTTCGAATTCTAGTTGAATTCGTTGCATTCACTTACTCAAAAATACCCTTGGCAAAGGTATTAATCAGTCTCTTCCCATCAGTTATGGGTTAAATAATAGGACACATTGGGTTCTATAGCCTTGGCTGGCAACCAATCTACCGCAGAAAGCAATGGCAACTTACTTCGGGGTAATCTTCTACCCAGACAGTCATGTCTCTTTAGAGACATGATTGCCTAAAGCATGTATCACGTATGGCACTTAACTGACTAACGTTGTGGTGCAGTGGATATCAGCTTGGAACAAGAAATAGGAGAGCCGAATTCAAATTCCAGTAGAATTCGTTGCATTCACTTACGCGCAAATACTTCTAAGAAAGCTATTAATCCGTCGAATCTCCCTCCAGTTATGGGTTAAATAGCTGGACAGATTGGGTTCTCTATATTTTTCTACCCCAGAATGTAATGGCAACGTACTGCGGGAACACCTTCTGCTCAGTCAGTCATGTCTCTTTCGAGACATGATCGCCCAAACGTGTACGACGCATGAGACTTGAGTGACTGACTGACTTATTTTTATATAATTTCTTTTCTTTTTAGGTCTGGTCACCCGTGGGGAATGGACAACAACGTTTCAGGAACGTTTGATGCAGAATCGTTCAGATATGAATAAGTGCCGAGTGGTAGTGTCCTATAATCAAGTCATGGATGAAGATCGTCTTTACATGCCTACGCGTGGATGGATGTCCATTGAGAGTACTTTGCTACAAGAACGTAAGTCATTTTAATAGGCTGGGGAATAAAAACTTTTTTAGTGTGTCACTTATTTTAATATTACAACAACAAAGATATCACTCTCTCACTCTGACATGAAGTAGAAAGATGAAGTCATTTTAATAGGCTGGGGTATAAAAACTTTTTTAGTGTGCCACTTATTTTAATATTACAGCAACAAAGATATCACTCTCTCATTCTGACATGAAGTAGAAAGATTGCATTGAATTCATTAATAGGCCAGATGCTAAAATCTTTAGTTCACTATGTCAAGTTGGATATTTTTTCTCTCTTGAATCTCTCTTACATATTTATAAGTCTATCACTAGTGCATGCTTTGAATTGTCACATATGTTCTTGCTCTATATTTAAAGATTCTTGATCAAACACAAAGAAGAATCAGCAATATTATTTTTCTTGACCTGGCATTCCGTTATAAATGATACATTTTAAATAATTCCATTATGAATACTTATATTATATATAATTCCATTATAAATGCTTTCGTTATAAAGACATTCATTATAAATACTTTCATTATAAATAATTTCTTTATAAATAATTCTATTATAAATACTTTCATTATAAATAATTCTATTATAAATACTTTCATTATAAATACTTTCATTATATATAATTCCATTATAAATACTTTCATTATAAATAATTCCATTATAATAATTCCATTATAAATACTTTCATTATAAATAATTCTATTATAAATATTTTTATTATAGTTTCATTATATATAATATCATTATAAATAATTTTATTATAGATAATCTAAACTTATTTATAAATGGAACTTTGTCTCTGTGTGTGTGTGTGTGTGTGTGTGTGTGTGTGTGTGTGTGTGTGTGTGTGTCCATTACCTATAGACTCCGAAACGGCTGAACCGATTTTCTTGAAAATTTACACAGTTGTACTATACTGCTCGTTCTATTATAAATAATTTCCTTATAAATACTTTCATTACATATAATTGCATTCTAAATACTTTCATTATAAATAATTCCATTATAAATAATTTCATTATGAATTCTTTCATTATAAATAATTTCATGATAAATAATTCCATTATAAATATTTTAATTATAAATATTTTCATGATAATTGTTCTGATGAGTTCTTCACTATTGTGCGTAGACTTCATAAATGTATGCACAGCATTAGACTACAGACAAGATCTCATCAATTTTCAGGTAAGCTGAAACGTAAGTTCTCTGCTAACAGTTTCTTCCATAGCACTTCTCGATTGTGGAATTATCTTCCGGTTTCTTGCTTTCCAGCCAACTTTGATCGTTTAAAAATATAAATGTCATTTGAATCGTTCCCTTATGTCACCTTGATAACACTCCCTTTATTGTTCTCGTTCCTTAATAATGTTTCTTTTTTTTTTTTTTTCATATTCTTTCACACTCAGTAACCCCTTGTGTCTTAGGGGCTTTATTGCATTGGATGAAATGGTTAAAAAGCGTCCCTTCAACACTTGGAGGATCATGGAGCTCCACAGTTTGATTAATTTTTTTTTCTTTCAAAAATGCTAGTCCTTTTACGATTTCACTTTGTCTCTTCATACACCTTGAGGACGTAGGCGATCATGACTTTTCACAGCTTTCTTTGTATGCTTTCGGCAATAACTGCTCCTTAATGATTCTTATTTACATTTACATTGTTCCTCCGACCATTTGCTTTAAAATATTACTTGAGGTAGTAGGCGATCATGACTCTTCACAGCTTTCTTTTGTATGCTTTCGGCAATAACTGCTCCTTAATGATTCTTATTTACATTTACATTGTTCCTCCGACCATTTGCTTTAAAATATTACTTGAGGTGGTAGTCGACTGCGACTCTTCACAGCTTTTGTATGCTTTCGGCAATAACTGCTCCTCCATGATTCTTATTTACATTTACATTGTTCCTCCGACCATTTGCTTTAAAATATTACTTGAGGTGGAAGGCGATCATGACTCTTCACAGCTTTCTTTTTGTATGCTTTCGGCAATAACTGCTCCTTAATGATTCTTATTTACATTTACATTGTTCCTCCGACCATTTGCTTTAAAATATTACTTTTATGTGGTAGGCGATCATGACTCTTCACAGCTTCATATGCTTTCGGCAATAACTGCTCCTTAATGATTCTTATTTACATTTACATTGTTCGACCTGATTATTTTAAAATATTACTTGAGGTGGTAGGCGATCATGACTCTTCACAGCTTTCTTTTGTATGCTTTCGGCAATAACTGCTCCTTAATGATTCTTATTTACATTTACATTGTTCCTCCGACCATTTGCTTTAAAATATTACTTGAGATGGTAGGCGATCATGACTCTTCACAGCTTTCTTTTGTATGCTTTCGCAATAACTGCTCTCAATGATTCTTATTTTCTACATTTACATTGTTCCTCCTACCATTTGCTTTAAAATATTACTTTGAGGTGGTAGGCGATCACATTCTTCACAGCTTTCCTTTTGTATGCTTTCGGCAATAACTGCTCTAAAGATTTTATTTACATTTACATTGTTCCTCTCGACCATTTGCTTTAAAATATTACTTGAGATGGTAGGCGATCATGACTCTTCACAGCTTTCTTTGTATGCTTTCGGCAATAACTGCTCCTTAATGATTCTTATTTACATTTACATTGTTCCTCCGACCATTTGCTTTAAAATATTACTTGAGGTGGTAGGCGATCATGACTCTTCACAGCTTTTGTATGCTTTCGGCAATAAATCGCTCTTTAATGATTCTTATTTACATTTACATTGTTCCTCCGACCATTTGCTTTAAAATATTACTTGAGGTGGTAGGTGATCATGACTCTTCACAGCTTTTTGTGCTTTCGGCAATAACTGCTCCTTAATGATTTCACGCATTTACATTGTTCCTCCGACCATTTGTTTAAAATATTACTTGAGATGTAGTCGATCATGACTCTCTCTACAGCTTTCTTTTGTATGCTTTCTGCAATAATTGCTCCTTTAATATTCTTATTTACATTTACATTGTTCCTCCGACCATTTGCTTTAAAATATTACTTGAGATGGTAGGCGATCATGACTCTTCACAGCTTTCTTTTGTATGCTTTCGGCAATAACTGCTCCTTAATATTCTTATTTACATTTACATTGTTCCTCCGACCATTTGCTTTAAAATATTACTTGAGATGGTAGGCGATCATGACTCTTCACAGCTTTCTTTTTGTATGCTTTCGGCAATAACTGCTCCTTAATGATTCTTATTTACATTTACATTGTTCTCCTGACCATTTGCTTTAAAATATTATTTGAGGTGGTAGTCGATCATGACTCTTCGTTAAGCTTTCTTTTGTATGCTTTCGGGTACAACTGCTCCTTAATGATTCTTATTTACATTTACATTGTTCCTCCGACCATTTGCTTTAAAATATTGCTTGAGGCAGGTCGATCAGACTCTTCACAGCTTTCTTTGTATGCTTTCTATAAATAACTGCTCCTTAATGATTCTTATTTACATTTACATTGTTCCTCCGACCATTTGTTTAAAATATTACTGGAGGTGGTAGTCGATCATGACTCTTCACAGCTTTCTTTTGTATGCTTTCGGCAATAACTGCTCCTTAATGATTCTTATTTACATTTACATTGTCTGACCATTTGCTTTAGGCCATTTGGAGGTGGTAGTCGATCATGACTCTTCACAGCTTTCTTTTGTATGCTTTCGGCAATAACTGCTCCTTAATGATTCTTATTTACATTTACATTGTTCCTCCGACCATTTGCTTTAAAAATATTACTTGAGGTGGTAGCGATCATGACTCTTCACAGCTTTCTTTTGTATGCTTTCGGCAATAACTGCTCCTTAATGATTCTTATTACATTTACATTGTTCCTCCGACCATTTGCTTTAAAATATTACTGAGGTGGTAGGCGATCATGACTCTTCACAGCTTTTTGTATGCTTTCGGCAATAACTGCTCGCTCCTTAATGATTCTTATTTACATTTACATTGTTCCTCCGACCATTTGCTTTTAAAAACACACGGAGATGGTGAAGCTCTGATCGCGACTCTTCAGCTTTCTTTTGTATGCTTTCGGCAATAACTGCTCCTTAATGATTCTTATTTACATTTACATTGTTCCTCCGACCATTTGCTTTAAAAATATTACTTGAGGTGGTAGTCGATCATGACTCTTCACAGCTTTTCTTTTGTATGCTGGCAATAACTGCTCCTTTAATGATTCTTATTTACATTTACATTGTTCCTCCGACCATTTGCTTTAAAATATTACTTGAGGTGGTAGGCGATCATGACTCTTCACAGCTTTCTTTTGTATGCTTTCGGCAATAACTGCTCCTTAATGATTCTTATTTACATTTACATTGTTCTCCGACCATTTGCTTTAAAAATATTACTTGAGGTGGTAGGCGATCATGACTCTTCACAGCTTTCTTTGTATGCTTTCGGCAATAACTGCTCCTTAATGATTCTTATTTACATTTAGCATTGTTCGACCATTTGCTTTAAAATATTACTTTGAGGTGGTAACATCATGACTCTTCACAGCTTTCTTTTTGTATGCTTTCTAAGAATAACTGCTCCTTAATGATTCTTATTTACATTTACATTGTTCCTCCGACCATTTGCTTTAAAATATTACTTGAGGTGGTAGGCGACTGCGACTCTTCACAGCTTTCTTTGTATGTCAGCAATAACTGCTCCTTAATGATTCTTATTTACATTTACATTGTTCCTCCGACCATTTGCTTTAAAATATTACTGAGGTGGTATGATCATGACTCTTCACAGCTTTCTTTTGTATGCTTTCGGCAATAACTGCTCCTTAATGATTCTTATTTTTACATTTACATTGTTCCTCCGACCATTTGCTTTGAAATATTACTGAGGTGTAGGCGATCATGACTTCTTCCACAGCTTTCTTTTGTATGCTTTCGGCAATAACTGCTCCTTAATGATTCTTATTTACATTTACATTGTTCCTCCGACCATTTGCTTTAAAATATTACTTGAGGTGGTAGGCGATCATACTCTTCACAGCTTTCTTTTGTATGCTTTCTGGCAATAACTGCTCCTTAATGATTCTTATTTACATTACATTGTTCCTCCGACCATTTGCTTTAAAATATTACTTGAGGTGGAAGGCGACTGCGACTCTTCACAGCTTTCTTTGTATGCTTTCGCACAATTGCCTTAACGATTTTATTTACATTTACATTGTTCCTCCGACCATTTGTTTTAAAATATTACTTGAGGTGGCAAGATCATGACTCTTCACAGCTTTCTTTTGTATGTTTTTGGCAATAACTGCTCCTTAATATTCTATTTACATTTACATTGTTCCTCCGACCATTTGCTTTAAAATATTACTTGAGGTGGAAGCGGCGATCATGACTCTTCACAGCTTTCTTTTGTATGCTTTCGGCAATAACTGCTCCTTAATGATTCTTATTTACATTTGCTTCGTTCCTCCGACCATTTGCTTTTAAAATACGCATTGAGGCGTAGGCGATCATGACTCTTCACAGCTTTCTTTTGTATGCTTTCGGCAAATAATCCGCTCTAATGATTCTTATTTACATTTACATTGTTCCTCCGACCATTTGCTTTAAAAATATTACTTGAGAGTGGTAGGCGATCATGACTCTTCACAGCTTTCTTTGTATGCTTTCGGCAATAAATTCGCTCCTTAATGATTCTTATCGCATTTACATTGTTCCTCCGACCATTTGCTTTAAAATATTACTTGAGATGGTAGGCGATCATGACTCTTCACAGCTTTCTTTTAAAAGGCTTTCGGCAATAACTGCTCCTTAATGATTCTTATTTACATTTACATTGTTCCTCCGACCATTTGCTTTAAAATATTACTTTATATAGTCGATCATGACTCTTCACAGCTTTCTTTTGTATGCTTTGGCAATAACTGCTCCTTAATGATTCTTATTTACATTTACATTATTCGACCATTTGCTTTAAAATATTACTTGAGGTAGGCGATCATGACTCTTCACAGCTTTCTTTTGTATGCTTTCGGCAATAACTGTTCAATGACTTTTTATTTGACACTTGCATTGTTCCTCCGACCATTTGCTTTAAAATATTACTTGAGATGGTAGGCGATCATGACTCTTCACAGCTTTCTTTTGTATGCTTTCGGCAATAACTGCTCCTTAATGACTTTTATTTACATTTATATTTGTTCCTCCGACCATTTGCTTCTTAAAATATTACTTGAGATGGTAGGCGATCATGACTCTTCACAGCTTTCTTTTTTTGGTATGCTTTCGGCAATAACTGCTCCTTAATGATTCTTATTTACATTTACATTGTTCCTCCGACCATTTGTTTTAAAATATTACTTGAGATGGTAGTCGATCATGACTCTTCACAGCTTTCTTTGTATGCTTTCGGCAATAACTGCTCCTTAATGATTCTCTTATTTACATTTACATTATTCCTCCGACCATTTGCTTTAAAATATTACTTGAGATGGTAGTCGATCATGACTCTTCACAGCTTTCTTTTGTATGCTTTCGGCAATAACTGCTCCTTAATGATTCTTATTTACATTTACATTGTTCCTCCGACCATTTGCTTTAAAAATATTACTTGAGATGGTCGGCGATCATGACTCTTCACAGCTTTCTTTTGTATGCTTTCGGCAATAACTGCTCCTTTAAATGACTTCATTTTTTACATTTACATTGTTCCTCCGACCATTTGCTTTCAAAATATTACTTGAGATGGTAGTCGATCATGACTCTTCACAGCTTTCTTTGTATGCTTTGGCAATAACTGCTCCTTAATGATTCTTATTTACATTTACATTGTTCCTCCGACCATTTGCTTTAAAATATTACTTGAGATGGTAGGCGATCATGACTCTTCACAGCTTTCTTTTTTGTGTTTTCGGCAATAACTGCTCCTTAATGATTCTTATTTACATTTACATTGTTCCTCCATTCATTTGTTTGAATATTGATTAGATGGCAGTCGATCATGACTCTTCACAGCTTTCTTTGTATGCTTTCGGCAATAACTGCTCTTAATGATTCTTATTTACATTTACATTGTTCCTCCACATCCATTTGCTTTAAAATATCATTTGAGATGGTAGGCGATCATGACTCTTCACAGCTTTCTTTTGTATAAGGTTTTCGGCAATAACTGCCTCCTAATGATTCTTATTTACATTTACATTGTTCCTCCGACCATTTGCTTTAAAATATTACTTGAGATGGTAGGCACGACTTTCATAGCTTTCTTTTGAAGCAAGCTGGCAATAACTGCTCCTTAATGATTCTTATTTACATTTACATTTATTCCTCCGACCATTTGCTTTAAAATATTACTTGAGATGGTAGGCGATCATGACTCTTCACAGCTTTCTTTTTGTATGCTTTTGGCAATAACTGCTCCTTAATGATTCTTATTTACATTTACATTGTTCCTCCGACCATTTGCTTTAAAATATTACTTGATATGGTAGTCGATCATGACTCTTTCTACAGCTTTTTGTATGCTTTTAATAACTGCTCCTTAATGATTCTTATTACATTTACATTGTTCCTCCGACCATTTGCTTTAAAATATTACTTGAGATGGTAAGATCATGACTCTTCACAGCTTTCTTTTGTATGCTTTTGGCAATAACTGCTCCTTAATGATTCTTATTTACATTTACATTGTTCCTCCCGACCATTTGCTTTGAAATATTACTTGAGGTGGAAGGCGATCATGACTTTACAGCTTTTGAAGGTTTTCGGCAATAACTGCTCCTTAATGATTCTTATTTACATTTACATTGTTCCTCCGACCATTTGCTTTAAAATATTACTTGAGGTGGTAGGCGATCATGACTCTTCACAGCTTTCTTTTGTATGCTTTCGGCAATAACTGCTCCTTAATGATTCTTATTTACATTTACATTGTTCCTCCGACCATTTGCTTTAAAATATTACTTGAGATGGTAGGCGATCATGACTTTCACAGCTTTCTTTTGTATGCTTTCGGCAATAACTGCTCCTTAATGATTCTTATTTACATTTACATTGTTCCTCCGACCATTTGCTTTAAAATATTATTTGAGATGGTAGGCGATCATGACTCTTCACAGCTTTCTTTTGTATGCTTTCGGCAATAACTGCTCCTTAATGATTCTTATTTACATTTACATTGTTCCTCCGACCATTTGCTTTAAAATATTACTTGAGATGGTAGGCGATCATGACTCTTCACAGCTTTCTTTTGTATGCTTTCGGCAATAACTGCTCCTTAATGATTCTTATTTACATTTACATTGTTCCTCCGACCATTTGCTTTAAAAACATACTTTGAGATGGTAGTCGATCATGACTCTTCTGCCAGCTTTCTTTTGTATGCTTTCGGCAATAACTGCTCCTTAATGATTCTTATTTACATTTACATTGCGCCCTCCGACCATTTGCTTTAAAAATATTACTTGAGATGGTAGGCGATCATGACTCCTTCACAGCTTTCTTTTGTATGCTTTCGGCAATAACTGCTCCTTAATGATTCTATTTACATTTACATTGTTCCTCCGACCATTTGCTTTAAAATATTACTTGAGGTGGAAAGGCGACTGCGACTTCACAGCTTTCTTTTGTATAAGCGGCGGGGGTCAACTGCTCCTTAATACATTCTATTTACATTTACATTGTTCCTCCGACCATTTGCTTTAAAATATTACTTTGAGGTGGTAGTTGATCATGACTCTTCACAGCTTTCTTTTGTATGCTTTCGCAATAACTGCTCCTTAATGATTCTTATTTACATTTACATTGTTCCTCCTGACCATTTGCTTTAAAATATTACTTGAGATGGTAGGCGATCATGACTCTTCACAGCTTTCTTTTGTATGCTTTCAAGTAAATAACCACTCCTTAATGACTTCTTATCTACATTTACATTGTTCCCTCCGACCATTTGCTTTAAAATATTACTTGAGATGGTAGTCGATCATGACTCTTCACAGCTTCTTTGTATGCTTTCGGCAATAACTGCTCCTTAATGATTCTTATTTACATTTACATTGTTCCTCCGACCATTTGCTTTAAAATATTACTTGAGATGGTAGGCGATCATGACTCTTCACAGCTTTCTTTTGTGCTGCTTCTTTTGGCAATAACTGCTCCTTAATGATTCTTATTTACACACATTGTTCCTCCGACCATTTGCTTTAAAATATTACTTGAGGTGGAAGGCGATCATGACTCTTCACAGCTTTCTTTTTGTATGCTTTCGGCAATAACTGCTCCTTAATGATTCTTATTTACATTTACATTGTTCCTCCGACCATTTGCTTTAAAATATTACTTGAGGTGGTAGGCGATCACACTCTCACAGCTTTCTTTTGTATGCTTTCGGCAATAACTGCTCCTTAATGATTCTTATTTATATCGTATTTGTTCCTCCGATCATTTGCTTTAAAATATTACTTGAGATAGTAGTCGATCATGACTCTTCACAGCTTTCTTTTGTATGCTTTCGGCAATAACTGCTCCTTAATGATTCTTATTTACATTTACATTGTTCGACCATTTGCTTTTAAAATATTACTTGAGGTGGAAGGCGATCATGACTCTTCACAGCTTTCTTTTGTATGCTTTCGGCAATAACTGCTCCTTAATGATTCTTATTTACATTTCATATTGTTCCTCCGACCATTTGCTTTAAAATATTACTTGAGATGGTAGTCGATCATGACTCTTCACAGCTTTCTTTTGTATGCTTTCGGCAATAACTGCTCCTTAATGATTCTTATTTACATTTGACACGAGTTCCTCCGACCATTTGCTTTAAAATATTACTTTTTGAGGTGGAAGGCGATCATGACTCTTCAGCTTTCTTTTTGTATGCTTTCGGCAATAACTGCTCCTTAATGATTTTTATTTACATTTACATTGTTCCTCCGACCATTTGCTTTAAAATATTACTTGAGGTGGAAGGCGATCATGACTCTTCACAGCTTTCTTTTGTATGCTTTCGGCAATAACTGCTCCTTAATGATTCTTATTTACATTTACATTGTTCCTCCAGACCATTTGTTTAAAAATATTACTTGAGGTGGTAGGCGATCATCATGACTCTTCACAGCTTTCTTTGTATGCTTTCGGCAATAACTGCTCCTTAATGATTCTTATTTACATTTACATTGTTCCTCCGACCATTTGCTTTAAAATATTACTTGAGGTGGTAGGCGATCATGACTCTTCACAGCTTTCTTTTGTATGCTTTTGGCAATAACTGCTCCTTAATGATTCTTATTTACATTTACATTGTTCCTCCGACCATTTGCTTTAAAATATTACTTGAGGTGGTAGGCGATCATGACTCTTCACAGCTTTCTTTTGTATGCTTTCGGCAATAACTGCTCCTTAATGATTCTTATTTACATTTACATTGTTCCTCCGACCATTTGCTTTAAAATATTACTTGAGATGGTAGGCGATCATGACTCTTCACAGCTTTCTTTTGTATGCTTTCGGCAATAACTGCTCCTTAATGATTCTTATTTTAGATTTACATTGTTCCTCCGACCATTGCTTTAAAATATTACTTGAGGTGGTAGTCGATCATGACTCTTCACAGCTTCTTTGTATGCTTTCGGCAATAACTGCTCCTTAATGATTCTTATTTACATTTACATTGTTCCTCCGACCATTTGCTTTAAAATATTACTTGAGATGGTAGGCGATCATGACTCTTCACAGCTTTCTTTTGTATGCTTTCGGCAATAACTGCTCCTTAATGATTCTTATTTACATTTACATTGTTCCTCCGACCATTTGCTTTAAAATATTACTTGAGGTGGTAGTGATCATGACTCTTCACAGCTTTCTTTGTATGCTTTCGGCAATAACTGCTCCTGATTCTTATTTACATTTACATTGTTCTCCGACCATTTGCTTTAAAATATTACTTGAGGTGGTAGTCGACTGCGACTCTTCACAGCTTTTCTTTTGTGGCGCTTTCGGCAATAACTGCTCCTTAATGATTCTTATTTACATTTACATTGTTCCTCCGACCATTTGCTTTAAAATATTACTTGAGGTGTAGAAAGTGATCGCGACTCTTCACAGCTTTTGCGGCGTCGGCAATAACTGCCTCTTAATGACTTTATTTACATTTACATTGTTCCTCCGACCATTTGCTTTAAAATATTACTTGAGATGGTAGGCGATCATGACTCTTCACAGTTTTCTTTGTATGCTTTCGGCAATAACTGCTCCTTAATGATTCTTATTTACATTTACATTGTTCCTCCGACCATTTGCTTTAAAATATTACTTGAGGTGGTAGTGTCGACTGCGACTCTTCACAGCTTTTTGTATGCCGGCAATAACTGCTCCTTAATGATTCTTATTTACATTTACATTGTTCCTCCGACCATTTGCTTTAATATATTACTTGGAGATGGTAGGCGATCATGACTCTTCACAGCTTTCTTTTGCAGGCTTTCGGCAATAACTGCTCCTTAATGATTCTTATTTACATTTACATTGTTCCTCCGACCATTTGCTTTAAAATATTACTTGAGGTGGTAGGCGATCATGACTCTTCACAGCTTTCTTTTGTATGTTGGCACACCGTTCTTTAATGATTCTTATTTACATTTACATTGTTCCTTCGACCATTTGCTTTAAAATATTACTTGAGGTGGTAGGCGATCATGACTCTTCACAGCTTTCTTTTGTATGCTTTCGGCAATAACTGCTCCTTAATGATTCTTATTTACATTTACATTGTTCCTCCGACCATTTGCTTTAAAATATTACTTGAGGTGGTAGGCGATCATGACTCTCTCACAGCTTTCTTTTGTATGCTTTCGGCAATAACTGCTCCTTAATGATTCTTATTTACATTTTACATTGTTCCTCCGACCATTTGCTTTAAAATATTACTTGAGGTGGTAGGCGATCATGACTCTTCACAGCTTTCTTTTGTATGCTTTCGGCAATAACTGCTCCTTAATGATTCTTTATTTACATTTACATTGTTCCTCCGACCATTTGCTTTAAAATATTACTTGAGATGGTAGGCGATCATGACTCTTCACAGCTTTCTTTTTGTATGCTTTCGGCAATAACTGCTCCTTAATGATTCTTATTTACATTTACATTGTTCCTCCGACCATTTGCTTTAAAATATTACTTGAGGTGGTAGTCGATCATGACTCTTCACAGCTTTCTTTGTATGCTTTCGGCAATAACTGCTCCTTAATGATTCTTATTTACATTTACATTGTTCCTCCGACCATTTGCTTTAAAATATTACTTGAGATGGTAGAAGATCATGACTCTTCACAGCTTTCTTTTGTATGCTTTCGGCAATAACTGCTCCTTAATGATTCTTATTTACATTTACATTGTTCCTCCGACCATTTGCTTTAAAATATTACTTGAGGTGGTAGGCGATCATGACTCTTCACAGCTTTCTTTTTGTATGCTTTCGGCAATAACTGCTCCTTAATGATTCTTATTTACATTTACATTGTTCCTCCGACCATTTGCTTTAAAATATTACTTGAGGTGGTAGGCGATCATGACTCTTCACAGCTTTCTTTGTATGCTTTCGGCAATAACTGCTCCTTAATGATTCTTATTTACATTTCTTACATTCGTTCCTCCGACCATTTGCTTTAAAATATTACTTGAGGTGGTAGGCGATCATGACTCTTCACAGCTTTCTTTGTATGCTTTCGGCAATAACTGCTCCTTAATGATTCTTATTTACATTTACATTGTTCCTCCGACCATTTGCTTTAAAATATTACTTGAGGTGGTAGGCGATCATGACTCTTCACAGCTTTCTTTGTATGCTTTCGGCAATAACTGCTCCTTAATGATTCTTATTTACATTTACATTGTTCCTCCGACCATTTGCTTTAAAATATTACTTGAGATGGTAGGCGATCATGACTCTTCTACAGCTTTCTTTGTATGCTTTCGGCAATAACTGCTCCTTAATGCGATTCTTATTTACATTTACTTGTTCCTCCGACCATTTGCTTTAAAATATTACTTGAGATGGTAGGCGATCATGACTCTTCACAGCTTTCTTTTGTATGCTTTCGGCAATAACTGCTCCTTAATGATTCTTATTTACATTTACATTGTTCCTCCGACCATTTGCTTTAAAATATTACTTGAGGTGGTAGGCGATCATGACTCTTCACAGCTTTCTTTTGTATGCTTTCGGCAATAACTGCTCCTTAATGATTCTTATTTACTTACATTGTTCCTCCGACCATTTGCTTTAAAATATTACTTGAGGTGGTAGGCGCATCATGACTCTTCACAGCTTTCTTTTGTATGCTTTCGGCAATAACTGCTCCTTAATGATTCTTATTTACATTTACATTGTTCGACCATTTGCTTTAAAATATTACTTGAGATGGTAGGCGATCATGACTCTTCACAGCTTTCTTTTGTATGCTTTCTCGGTACAACTGCTCCTTAATGATTCTATTTACATTTACATTGTTCCTCCGACCATTTGCTTTAAAATATTACTTGAGATGGTAGTCGATCATGACTCTTCACAGCTTTCTTTTGTATGCTTTCGGCAATAACTGCTCCTTAATGATTCTTATTTACATTTACATTGTTCCTCCGACCATTTGCTTAAAAATATTACTTGAGGTGGTAGGCGATCATGACTCTTCACAGCTTTCTTTTGTATGCTTTCGGCAATAACTGCTCCTTAATGATTCTTATTTACATTTACATTGTTCCTCCGACCATTTGCTTTAAAATATTACTTGAGGTGGTAGGCGATCATGACTCTTCACAGCTTTCTTTTGTATGCCGGCAATAACTGCTCCTTAATGATTCTTATTTACATTTACATTGTTCCTCCGACCATTTGCTTTAAAATATTACTTGAGGTGGTAGGCGATCATGACTTACAGCTTTCTTTTGTATGCTTTCGGCAATAACTGCTCCTTAATGATTCTTATTTACATTTACATTGTTCCTCCGACCATTTGCTTTAAAATATTACTTGAGGTGGTAGGCGATCATGACTCTTCACAGCTTTCTTTTTGTATGCTTTCGGCAATAACTGCCTCTTAATGATTCTTATTTACATTTACATTGTTCCTCCGACCATTTGCTTTAAAATATTACTTGAGGTGTAGGCGATCATGACTCTTCACAGCTTTCTTTGTATGCTTTCGGCAATAACTGCTCCTTAATGATTCTTATTTACATTTACATTGTTCCTCCGACCATTTGCTTTAAAATATTACTTGAGATGGTAGTCGATCATGACTCTTCACAGCTTTTGTATGCTTTCGGCAATAACTGCTCCTTAATGATTCTTATTTACATTTACATTGTTCCTCCGACCATTTGCTTTAAAATATTACTTGAGATGGTAGTCGATCATGACTCTTCACAGCTTTCTTTTGTATGCTTTCGGCAATAACTGCTCCTTAATGATTCTTATTTACATTTACATTGTTCCTCCGACCATTTGCTTTAAAATATTACTTGAGATGGTAGTCGATCATGACTCTTCACAGCTTTCTTTTGTATGCTTTCGGCAATAACTGCTCCTTAATGATTCTTATTTACATTTACATTGTTCCTCCGACCATTTGCTTTAAAATATTACTTGAGGTGGTAGGCGATCATGACTCTTCACAGCTTTCTTTTGTATGCTTTCGGCAATAACTGCTCCTTAATGATTCTTATTTACATTTACATTGTTCCTCCGACCATTTGCTTTAAAATATTACTTGAGATGGTAGTCGATCATGACTCTTCACAGCTTTCTTTTGTATGCTTTCGGCAATAACTGCTCCTTAATGATTCTTATTTACATTTACATTGTTCCTCTGACCATTTGCTTTAAAATATTACTTGAGGTGGTAGGCGATCATGACTCTTCACAGCTTTTTGTATGCTTTCGGCAATAACTGCTCCTTAATGATTCTTATTTACATTTACATTGTTCCTCCGACCATTTGCTTTAAAATATTACTAGGATGGTAGTCGATCATGACTCTTCACAGCTTTCTTTGTATGCTTTCGGCAATAACTGCTCCTTAATGATTCTTATTTACATTTACATTGTTCCTCCGACCATTTGCTTTAAAATATTACTTGAGATGCAGGTGTCGATCATGACTCTTCACAGCTTTCTTTTGTATGCTTTCGGCAATAACTGCTCCTTAATGATTCTTATTTACATTTACATTGTTCCTCCGACCATTTGCTTTAAAATATTACTTGAGATGGTAGTCGATCATGACTCTTCACAGCTTTCTTTGTATGCTTTGGCAATAACTGCTCCTTAATGATTCTTATTTACATTTACATTGTTCCTCCGACCATTTGCTTTAAAATATTACTTCTGAGGTGGTAGGCGATCATGACTCTTCACAGCTTTTGTATGCTTTCGGCAATAATCGTCTTTACCATTCTTATTTACATTTACATTGTTCCTCTGACCATTGGTTTTTAAAAATATTACTTGAGATGGTAGTCGATCATGACTCTTCACAGCTTTCTTTTGTATGCTTTCGGCAATAACTGCTCCTTAATGATTCTTATTTACATTTACATTGTTCCTCCGACCATTTGCTTTAAAATATTACTTGAGGTGGTAGGCGATCATGACTCTTCACAGCTTTCTTTTGTATGCTTTCGGCAATAACTGCTCCTTAATGATTCTTATTTACATTTTCATATTTGTTCCTCCGACCATTTGCTTTAAAATATTACTTGAGATGGTAGTCGATCATGACTCTTCTCACAGCTTTTGTATGCTTTCGGCAATAACTGCCTTACCAGATTCTTATTTACATTTACATTGTTCCTCCGACCATTTGCTTTAAAATATTACTTGAGATGGTAGTCGATCATGACTTCTTCACAGCTTTTTGTATGTCTTCTGCAATAACTGCTCTTTAATGATTTCATTTACATTGCATTGTTCCTCCGACCATTTGCTTGTAAAATAATGCTTGATGAAACGATCATGACTCTGTTAGCTTCTTTTTGGCTTGCTGCAAATAACGCATCTCTTAATGATTCTTATTTACATTTACATTGTTCCTCCGACCATTTGCTTTAAAATATTACTTGAGATGGTAGTCGATCATGACTCTTCACAGCTTTCTTTTGTATGCTTTCGGCAATAACTGCTCCTTAATGATTCTTATTTACATTTACATTGTTCCTCCGACCATTTGCTTTAAAATATTACTTGAGATGGTAGTCGATCATGACTCTTCACAGCTTTCTTTTGTATGCTTTCGGCAATAACTGCTCCTTAATGATTCTTATTTACATTTACATTGTTCCTCCGACCATTTGCTTTAAAATATTACTTGAGATGGTAGTCGATCATGACTCTTCACAGCTTTCTTTTGTATGCTTTCGGCAATAACTGTCTTCTTTTAATGATTCCTTATTTACATTTACATTGTTCTCTCCGACCATTTGCTTTAAAAATATTACTTGAGGTGGTAGGCGATCATGACTCTTCACAGCTTTCTTTTGTATGCTTTCGGCAATAACTGCTCCTTAATGATTCTTATTTACATTTACATTGTTCCTCCGACCTATTTGCTTTAAAATATTACTTGAGGTGGTAGTCGATCATGACTCTTCACAGCTTTCTTTTTGTATGCGTTTTTCGGCAATAACTGCTCCTTAATGATTCTTATTTACATTTACATTGTTCCTCCGACCATTTGCTTTAAAATATTACTTGAGATGGTAGTCGATCATGACTCTTCACAGCTTTCTTTTGTATGCTTTCGGCAATAACTGCTCCTTAATGATTCTTATTTACATTTACATTGTTCCTCCGACCATTTGCTTTAAAATATTACTTGAGGTGGTAGGCGATCATGACTCTTCACATTTCTTTTGTATGCTTTCGGCAATAACTGCTCCTTACTCATTCTTATTTACATTTACATTGTTCCTCCGACCATTTGCTTCTGAATATTACTTGAGATGGTAGGCGATCATGACTCTTCACAGCTTTCTTTTGTATGCTTTCGGCGTCAACTGATCTTTAATGATTCTTATTTACATTTACATTGTTCCTCCGACCATTTGCTTTAAAATATTACTTGAGGTGGTAGGCGATCATGACTCTTCACAGCTTTCTTTTGTATGCTTTCGGCAATAACTGCTCCTTAATGATTCTTATTTACATTTACATTGTTCCTCCGACCATTTGCTTTAAAATATTACTTGAGGTGGTAGGCGATCATGACTCTTCACAGCTTTCTTTTGTATGCTTTCGGCAATAACTGCTCCTTAATGATTCTTATTTACATTTACATTGTTCCTCCGACCATTTGCTTTAAAAATATTACTTGAGGTGGTAGTCGATCATGACTCTTCACAGCTTTCTTTGTATGCTTTCGGCAATAACTGCTCCTTAATGATTCTTATTTACATTTACATTGTTCCTCCGACCATTTGCTTTAAAATATTACTTGAGATGGTAGGCGATCATGACTCTTCACAGCTTTCTTTTGTATGCTTTCGGCAATAACTGCTCCTTAATGATTCTTATTTACATTTACATTGTTCCTCCGACCATTTGCTTTAAAATATTACTTGAGGTGGTAGGCGATCATGACTCTTCACAGCTTTTCGTATGCTTTCGGCAATAACTGCTCCTTAATGATTCTTATTTACATTTACATTGTTCCTCCGACCATTTGCTTTAAAATATTACTTGAGGTGGTAGGCGATCATGACTCTTCACAGCTTTCTTGTATGCTTTCGGCAATAACTGCTCCTTAATGATTCTTATTTACATTTACATTGTTCCTCCGACCATTTGCTTTAAAATATTGATTGAGGTGGTAGGCGATCATGACTCTTCACAGCTTTCTTTTGTAGGCTTTCGTCAATAACTGTCTCTTAATGATTCTTATTTACATTTACATTGTTCCTCCGACCATTTGCTTTAAAATATTACTTGAGGTGGTAGGCGATCATGACTCTTCACAGCTTTCTTTTGTATGCTTTCGGCAATAACTGCTCCTTAATGATTCTTATTTACATTTACATTATTCCTCCGACCATTTGCTTTAAAATATTACTTGAGGTGGTAGTCGATCATGACTCTTCACAGCTTTCTTTTGTATGCTTTCGGCAATAACTGCTCCTTAATGATTCTTATTTACATTTACATTGTTCTAGACCATTTGCTTTAAAATATTACTTGAGGTGGTATGTGATCATGACTCTTCACAGCTTTCTTTTGTATGCTTTTGGCAATAACTGCTCCTTAATGATTCTTATTTACATTTACATTGTTCCTCCGACCATTTGCTTTAAAATATTATCGAGGTGGTAGGCGATCATGACTCTTCACAGCTTTTGTATGTTTTCGGCAATAACTGCTCCTTAATGATTCTTATTTACATTTACATTGTTCCTCCGACCATTTACATGAAAATATTACTTGAGGTGGTAGGCGATCATGACTCTTCACAGCTTTCTTTTGTATGTTTTCGGCAATAACTGCTCCTTAATGATTCTATTTACATTTACATTGTTCCTCCGACCATTTGCCAAAAATATTACTTGAGATGGTAGGCGATCATGACTCTTCGCTAGCTTTCTTTGTGCTTCGGCAATAACTGCTCCTTAATGATTCTTATTTACATTTACATTGTTCCTCCGACCATTTGCTTTAAAATATTACTTGAGGTGGTAGGCGATCATGACTCTTCACAGCTTTCTTTGTATGCTGGCAATAACTGCCTTAATGATATTCTATTTACATTTATATTGTTCCTCCGACCATTTGCTTTAAATATTACTTGAGATGGGCGATCACACTTTCATGCAGCTTTCTTTTAAAAGGCTTTCGGCAATAACTGCTCCTTAACATTCTTATTTACATTTACATTGTTCCTCCGACCATTTGCTTTAAAATATTACTTAGAGACGGTAGTCGATCATGACTTCCTCACAGCTTTTGTATGCTTTCGGCAATAACTGCTCCTTAATGATTCTTATTTACATTTACATTGTTCCTCCGACCATTTGCTTTAAAATATTACTTGAGATGGTACGATCACACTCTTCACAGCTTTCTTTTGCATGCTTTCGCAATAAATCGCTCCTTAATGATTCTTATTTACTTACATTGTTCTTCCGACCATTTGCTTTAAAATATTACTTGAGATGGTAGTCGATCATGACTCTTCACAGCTTTTTGTATGCTTTCGCAATAATCTGCTCTCATTGACTTTATTTACATTTACATTGTTCCTCCGACCATTTGCTTTAAAATATTACTTTATATAAGCATCACACTCTTCACAGCTTTTGTATGCTTGCAACAATTTACCTTACTGATTCTATATTTACTGGCATTGTTCTTCCGACCATTTGTTTTAAAAATATTACTGAGGTGGTAGGCGATCATGACTCTTCTGCTACAGCTTTTCGTATGCTTTCTTTGGAAGAATTTGCTCCTTAATGATTCTTATTTACATTTTCATTGTTCCTTCCGGACCATTTCAGCTAAAATATTAATGCAGATGGTATATTCATGATTCTTCAGCCTTGTATGTTTTCTGGCAATAACTGCTCCTTTAACATCTTGTTTGTTTACATTGTGTTCCTCCGACCATTTGCTTTAAAATATTACTTGAGATGGTAGGCGACTGCGACTCTTCACAGCTTTCTTTGTATGCTTTCGTAATAACTTGCCCTTTAATGATTTTATTTACATTTACATTGTTCCTCCGACCATTTGCTTTAAAATATTACTTGAGATGGTAGGTGATCATGACTTTCATTAGCTTTCTTTTGTATGCTTTCGGCAATAACTGCTCCTTAATATCTTTATTTACATTACATTGTTCCTTCCATTACTTGCTTTAAAATATTACTTGAGATGGTAGGCGATCATGACTCTTCACAGCTTTCTTTGTATGCTTTTGCAATAACTGCTCCTTTCTTAATGATCTTTATTTACATTTACATTGTTCCTCCAATTAAGCTGTAAAAATATTATTTGAGGTGGTAGGCGATCATGACTCTTCACAGCTTTCTTTTGTACAAGTTATGTCAACTGCTCTAATGATTCTTATTTACATTTACATTGTTCTCCCGACCTACTGCTTAAAAATATTACTTTCAGATGAAGTAAGGACGCATTCTTTCACAGCCGCTTTCTTTTGTATGCTTTCGGCAATAACTGCTCCTTAATATCTTTATTTACATTTACATTGTTTCCTCTGACCATTTGCTTTAAAATATTACTTGAGGTGGTAGTCGATCACCATGATTCTTCACAGCTTTCTTTTGTATGCTTTCGGCAATAACTGTTCTAATATCTTTATTACATTTACATTGTTCCTCCGACCATTTGCTTTAAAATATTACTTGGAGATGGTAGGCGATCAGTGACTCTTCACAGCTTTCAAAGCTGGCAATAAACTGCTCCTTAATGATTCTATTTACATTTATATTGTTCCTCCGACCATTTGTTTTAAAATATTACTTTGAGACAGGCGACTGCGACTCTTCACAGCTTTTTGTATGCTTTCGTTAACAACTGCTCCTTAATGATTCTTATTTACATTTACATTGTTCCTCCGACCATTTGTTTTGCAAAATATTACTTGAGGTGGTAGGCGATCATGACTCTTCACAGCTTTCTTTTGTATGCTTTCGGCAATAACTGCTCCTTAATATTCTTATTTACATTTACATTGTTCCTCCGACCATTTGCTTTAAAATATTACCGGAGATGGTAGGCGATCATGACTCTTCACAGCTTTCTTTTGTATGCTTTCGGCAATAACTGCTCCTCTTAATGATTCTTATTTACATTTGTTACTTGTTCCTCCGACCATTTGCTTTAAAAATATTACTTGAGATGGTAGGCGATCATGACTCTTCACAGCTTTTCACATGCAATGCTTTCGGCAATAACTGCTCCTTAATGATTCTTATTTACATTTACTTGTTCTCCGACCACTTAAGCTTAAAAATATTAATGAGGTATATATATCGTTAATTTTCCGCCAGCTTTCTTTTGTATGCTTTCAGTGTCAACTGCTCCTTAATGATTCTTATTTTCGGTATTCACATTGTTCCTCCGACCATTTGCTTTAAAATATTACTTGAGATGGTAGGCGACTGTTGACTCTTCAGCTTTCTTTTGTATGCTTTCGGCAATAACTGCTCCTTAATGATTCTTATTTACATTTACATTGTTCCTCCTGACTGTTTGCTTTAAAATATTACTTGAGGTGGTAGTCGATCATGACTCTTCACAGCTTTCTTTTGTATGCTTTCGGCAATAACTGCTCCTTAATGATTCTTATTTACATTTACATTGTTCCTCCGACCATTTGCTTTAAAATATTACTTGAGATGGTAGGCGATCATGACTCTTCACAGCTTTCTTTTGTATGCTTTCGGCAATAACTGCTCCTTAATGATTCTTATTTACATTTACATTGTTCCTCCGACCATTTGCTTTAAAATATTACTTGAGATGGTAGGCGATCATGACTCTTCACAGCTTTCTTTTGTATGCTTTCGGCAATGACTGCTCCTTAATGATTCTTATTTACATTTACATTGTTCCTCCGACCATTTGCTTTAAAATATTACTTGAGGTGGTAGGCGATCATGACTCTTCACAGCTTTCTTTTGTATGCTTTCGGCAATAACTGCTCCTTAATGATTCTTATTTACATTTACATTGTTCCTCCGACCATTTGCTTTAAAATATTACTTGAGATGGTAGGCGATCATGACTCTTCACAGCTTTCTTTATTTTATTGCTTTCAGCATTACATACTATTCTTAATGATACTTATTGTATGTGTCGCTTCCATGCATTTGCTCAAATATATCCCTTGATGACTTAGGTAGTCATGGCTCTCCACTACCTTCTTTTATTGTTTTCAGCAGAATTAGCTCCTTAATGATTCTTATTTTTTCCTTCATTCATTCGCCGAAACATATCTTTTGAGGATGAAGAAAGATCATGGATCTTCACAGCTTCTTCTCATTTGTTGCTTTTAGCAATAATTGCTTGTTTATGGCTTCACTTTGTATTTATGATATTTGTTTACTCATCTATTATGCCAAACATATTCCTTGAGACTCCAGGCAAAACAAAATGGTATAGAAGAGTCAAGTCAAGGCAAAAGATTGGAAAGCAATCAAAGCAAAAAAAGTAGAAAGGTTCCAATCGAAGCAAATAAGTAGAAAGGGTCCAGTCGTACCAAAAAATGTGGAACTGCTCCAGGCAAAGCAGAAATAAAGTAGAAAGGGTCCAGTCAAAGCAAAAATAGTGAAAAAGGTCTATTCAAAACAAAAAAAAGTGGAAAGGGTCCAGTCAAAGCAAAAAAGTAGAAAGGGTCCAGTCAAAGCAAAAATAGTGAAAAAGGTCTATTCAAAACAAAAAAAAGTGGAAACGGTCCAGTCAAAGCAAAAAAGTAGAAAGGGTCCAGTCAAAGCAAAAATAGTGAAAAAGGTCTATTCAAAACAAAAAAAGTGGAAAGGTCCAGTCAAAGCAAAAATAGTGAAAAAGGTCTATTCAAAGCAAAAAAAGTGGAAAGGGTCCAGTCAAAGCAAAAAAGTAGAAAGGGTCCAGTCAAAGCAAAAATAGTGAAAAAGGTCTATTCAAAACAAAAAAAAGTAGAAAGGGTCCAGTCAAAGCAAATATAGTGAAAAAGGTCTATTCAAAACAAAAAAAAGTGTAAAGGGTCCAGTCAAAACAAAAAAGTAGAAAGGGTCCAGTCAAAGCAAAAATAGTGAAAAAGGTCTATTCAAAACAAAAAAAAGTGGAAAGGGTCCAGTCAAAACAAAAAAGTAGAAAGGGTCCAGTCAAAGCAAAAATAGTGAAAAAGGTTTATTCAAAACAAAAAAAAGTGGAAAGGGTCCAGTCAAAACAAAAAAGTGGAAAGGGTCCAGTCAAAGCAAAAATAGTGAAAAAGGTCTATTCAAAGCAAAACAAGTGGAAAGGGTCCAGTCAAAGCAAAAAAGTAGAAAGGGTCCAGTCAAAGCAAAAATAGTGAAAAAGGTCTATTCAAAGCAAAACAAGTGGAAAGGGTCCAGTCAAAACAAAAGAAAGTAGAAAGGGTCCAGTCAAAGCAAAAATAGTGAAAAAGGTCTATTCAAAGCAAAAAAAGTGGAAAGGGTCCAGTCAAAACAAAAGAAAGTAGAAAGTATCTAGTCAAAGCAAAAATAGTGAAAAAGGTCTATTCAAAGCCAAAAAAGTGGAAAGGGTCCTGTCAAACCAAAAAAGTAGAAAGGGTCCAGTCAAAGCAAAAATAGTGAAAAAGGTCTATTCAAAGCAAAAAAAAAGTTGAGAAGGGTCCAGCCAAATCAAAAAACTGGAAAGTGTCCAGTAAAAGGAAAAAACAGTAGAAAGGGTACAGTCAAAGAACAGAACATGTAGAAGGGGTCAAGTTAAAAACAATAAAAAGAAAAAGGGATGTAGTTAAAGCAAAAAAAAAGGGAAAAAGGTCCAGTTAGATCATAAGAAGTGGAAAGGGTCCAGTTCAAATATAAAAAGTGGAACAGGTTCAATCGAATAAACAAAAAGTAGAAAAAGTTAAGTCAAAGCAAAAAAGTGGTCCAGGCAAACTAAAAAAAAATGAAAACGGTCAAGTCAAACACAAAAAAGTGGAAAGGGCCAAGTCAAAGTGAAAAAGAGTAGAAAGGGTCAACCCAAAAGAAAAATAAGGAAAAGGTCCAGGCAAACTAAAAAAAAAAGTGAAAAGGGTCAAGTCAAACACAAAAAAGTGGAAAGGGTCAAGTCAAACACAAAAAAAAAAAGCGGAAGGGGTCGAGTCAAAGCAAAAGTAATGGAAATGGTCCAGTTAAAGAATAAGAACTGGAAATAAGAAAATGGAAAGGGTCCAGTCAAATCAAAAAATGTAGAAAGGGTCCAGTCAAAGAAAAAAATGTGGAAATGGTTCACGCAAAGAAAAAAAATTGGAAAATGTCCAGACAAAACAAAAAAAAAGTGAAAATGATCCAGTTATCCAAAATGAAGTTAAAAGGGTCAAGTCAAAGCAAAAACAAATGTGGGAAGGATCCTGTCAAATGAAAAACATGGAAAGGATCCTGTCAAATAAAAAAAGTGGATAGGGTACAGTCAAAGAAAAAAAAGTGGAAATGGCAAAAAGTTACCAGTCAAAAAAAAAAAAACGGTCCAGTCAAAGTCAACGGAAACTGATCAGGATGAAATTTTAATTTTCTGAGATGCAGACGGAATTTTTGTTCTCCTATTCTCCTGATTTGGCTCCATCTGACTCTTATCTTTTGTTCAACAAGAAAAAAATGACACTTGGACGGTAACCAGATTCGCATTGATGATTACGTCATATCAGGTTTTTTTGGTTTTTTTTTTTTTTTTGGCAAACGAAATAGAAGTTTATTGATCAATGGGACCCAAGCACTATAATACCGATGGAAAACGTGTGTGGACTGCAAAAACACATCATTTGATCATATTCCATGAGAGTATCTTGGTCAGCTTTTGAACGTTTCAGCTGAACCTCGTATTTCCTAACCTTAAAACATCTTCTATCATTGCTCACAGCAGTATCTTGATGTTGTTGAGTAATATATTTTTACAGCTTATCAACCTTTTGCAGCTTATTCAAAACCAGAATTTATTTTAGGATGTAAGAATTTCTGAGTGGGGGATAATAAGGATTTACATATACAAGACTTACTAATTAACCCTCAACTGGGGGAGAAAAGGTGGATTCATATCTTTCGCAAGGTTGTTTTCACATAAGGGAATATAATGAACTCGGATCTCTGATTTATCATTATGACCCTCTCTGGATTACACTGGATGTTCGTTGTGGTGCAAGGGATTTCGGCTCGGAACGAGAAATCGGAGAGCCGGTTTTGAATTACAGTAGAATTCTCTGCATTCGCTTTTCAATGTCCAAATAAAGGAAAGAAGTATAAATCACATATTAACAGCCTGGTCTCCCCGATTACTAATTACATACACTGTTGTTATTGCTATATGAAGTTTTCCGCTTATTCTTGTTTTGACAGTTAAGTGTCATACGTAATACACGCTTGGGCAATCATGTCTCAAAAGAGACATGACTGACTGGACAGAAAATTTTCCCCGCAATAGGTTGCGATTACTTACAATCTGTCCTGTTATTTAACCCATAGCTGGAGAGAATAGCGACGGATTCATACCTTTTCCAAAGGAAAAAAAAAGAATGTCTGACCTGAATGAATGTACTTAATGAAGAATAAGCATTAACGAATAAAAATAAAGGAAAACAAAGATTTAGAGTTGATTTATTATGATGATTTAGAACTGGTATATTTTTATTTCAATTACTACCATTCCAAAAAGTACTAACTGCTGTCCTCTATAAGAGCCGGTCAGACAGTTTAGTGCCATACGTGATACACGTTTGGACCAAAAAATTGTACCACAGTGAGTTGCAATTACTTTCTGCGATTGTCTTCTTGCCAAACAAGGCTAAAGAATCCAACATGTTATTTAACCCATAACTGGAGGGAAGAGACGGATTAATAATTTCCCTAAGTTTATTTGTGCGTAAGTGAATGCGACGAGTTCAACTGAGATTCGAAGTTAGCTCACCAATTCCACGTTAGCTCACCAATTCCACGTTCTGAGCCGATATCCACTGCACAACAACGAATAAGTTGTTTTGTAATGTTACTATTACCATAACAATCAAATAAGTCATCACTGAACAGACGAAACCAAACTGCTTTTAATTCTAAATGTCTTCAATTTTTTTTATATGCCTTTTAAACTTCTTTCGTTAAACCAACATTTTTTCTTGATAATACATGTGATTTTCTTTGTCACAGTTGGTACCAGCACTTTCACCGAGACTATTATAATGATTGGACCTTACTACGCCAGCCTAGCCATGGTAATGGACAACCTTGAAATGCCTTATATCCTGACCGATGAGAAAGGTAACCAGTGGACAGATCGCAGTCGGACTCAGGACATGACCCACTGGAATAGTACGATCGACATTCGACCACCAGCAAGAGAGCAAAACAAGGCTGTTGTGGATTTGTTTTTGCATAAGGGTTGGGAAGGAGGTGTTATGGTAATGCCAGCCAATACTGAAGACAATTACGGTAAGTCAAAAAAAAAAATGATTGCTTGATCTGTTTTCTCCGGCTTATTGACATTTTCCAGGTTATTTAAACCAGAAAATATGTAGAAATAAAGTGGAAGATCAATTAATGCATTACAATCAATATGTAAACTGATCCCTAACTTTTATATTCCTGAGGATGTAAATAAATCTAAAAGTCATGTCTGTGTAGATAATCAGTATTTCATTGATTGATTCGTTTTCTACGGATTATCAACACTTTGAGGTTAATCAAAGCTCGAAAAACTATGTCTAGATTGTTTTTGGTATATATATATATATATATATATATATATATATATATATATATATATATATAATGTAAAAAATCTAAACGTGAGCCAAAAACTACTGCGGTTTCACACTACGGTTCTTCAGGGTATGCCCTGAAGAACCGTAGTATGAAACCGCGGTAGGTTTTGGCTCACGTTTAGATTTTTTGCATTTGTAGCTCTACGTTCGTACTTTCGTACTATGTATCGAGCACTTTATTGTTAAGGTTTCATAGTTTTTTTCTTTCTAGTGGGTACTCATCGTTTTGTGCTTGTACGCCATTGGTTTCTTTTTTTTTCTTTTTTTTTTTTTTTTGCCCCCGTCCCTTTGCCCTTGGAGGAGGTTCTCTTCCGGGTGTTTCAGGACAATTAAATTACAGTTAAGTTAGCGCCAGTTCTAGCGGTTTAGTTTCTTATAATTGGTGTTGGTTTCACTGTGATTAGTAATATTATATATATATATATATATATATATATATATATATATATACTAACTACATATACATATATACATATATATATATATATACTAACTACTAACTATATATATATATACTGATGCATGCTTTCATTAAATAATATAGTTTTGTCAATTGATTTTATAAATAATGTCGTTTGTCGGTATTTAACGTAAACCCAAGTAAAACTAAGGAATTCGAATTCTAATCGGGGCATTGACTCAACATAATCTTTTTACTTTGTTTCCGGCTATTTCGCCTATAAGTCGATCAATTTCGTTATTTTCATATTTCAGAAAGCTTTTTAAAGGATGAAACTGGGAAAGATTTTTTTTCAAATAATTATTTTTTAACTTCTTGTGTAGGTCTCATGAAGCTAAAACTAAAACAGTAAATGTGAAATAAGAAATAACTTAACTCCCTCAAATTTCAAGGTAAAATCCAATTGTTTGTTTAACTTTTCCAGAAAGCTTATGTAGATAAATTTCTATTTGTTTTTCTTTACTCTCCTTTTTTTATCTTTTTCACCGTCACACAAACACACTAATATATATATATATATATATAAATTCTTGTAAAATCTTCTGTACAATAAAGACGGAAGCTGAAGATGGTTCGCCTGAAATAGCCCTCTACTTCCACTTAACCATGGAACAACGTGTCTGTCTTACTTTTTAAATATACTCAAATGCTATCAACAAGTCATTGTAAATAATGGTGAATATATAATTGAATAAAATCTAATTATACTTATTTTTTTTGAAGATTAAAAGATTTTTATTTGTAGGAGTATCTTAAGATAATGTGTACCAGAGCAACCCACAAACAATTGAGCTGAAGGCAGCAATCTTAGCAAAAGTCATAGAAATCCCCAAAGACGAATGAGTCCGAGTAATTAACAATTTTGTGCGATGTTTGTAATTTTGCCTCTAACACTGCGCAGACTATTTGGAGCATATTCTAGAAAGATTGTGACTTTTATGCAAATTGACTAATTTAACTAAAACTTTGAGGAATAATCTTACATAAACTGAAGTATAAATTCATCAAGTTTCTTGAAAATAACTAGATATTTGTAGGATTTATTACAATATTTATGGCTTCTGCTTTTTTTTAGTCACCCTGTATCTAATCTTCTATATGGACATGAATGCTGAATAATCTCCTTACATCTGAAGAAGAGACCTGAAGCAACAGTGAAACTGATAAAATGCAACCGCAACTTCTACTCCAACAGTTTCTTTTCTCACACTTCCCGACTGTGGAATTATCTTCCACATGACTGCTTCCCCGACAGCTACAATCTCCAGGTAGTTTAAATGTAAGGTCAATAGACACCTCCTAACAAACTAACTTCCATTCTTTCAAACACTCTTCTCACCCACCCAACTATCTATCACCCCCCACCCTTCTGACATTTCCTATATCTAACCACTCTTCCTATTTACCTCCCCCTATGTAGCCCCAAGCGCAATAGTGGCAGTGGAATGCCTTGCTTGGGGTGAAATGATTAAAAAAAATATATATATATATATATATATACCCAGATGAATGAGGAAAGATAAAAATAATTGCAACGTTCAAAACATTAATTTAAAACAGTGCTCAATATAAAAATATAGCAATGAAAATCTATTATTAATTATACTTTAGAACATGTATAAACTACAAACTATAACAAAATTGTACATTTTGTTTCGATATTGAAAGAATAATGTCTCATCAGGTAATTGTTCTTTCAATGTCGAAACAAAATGTATAATTTTGTCATAGTTTGTAGTTTGTACATGTTCTAAAGTAATATATATATATATATATATATATCAGCATGCAGTGTGGGTATAGAAGAATCCAAAGGAGTATTCTGTACATACAGTGGTAGGATAACTCTGTAAGAGAGCTCTAAACATATATGCATATAAATACATATAGACCAAATATAAGAAAAATTAAGACAGACATGTTATTTCATGGTGAATCGGAAGTATAGGCCTATTTCAGGCGAACCATCGTCAACTTCCGTCTTTATTTAACAAAGCATTTTACACGAATGTTCTTTTGAACAGGAGTAGAGGTTTATCCCTTGTTTTTTGTTTAGGATTGGATTTCCAGTTTCTTCTAAACTGTTTTCATTTTCTGTTGCTCCCATTAGCCCCTTGCATCTTAGAAAGAGTGTCTGCTTTAAGCTCATCTATGGTTTGATGGCACATTTACACCAATCTCGCGTAAATATTTCATTATTATTTTCCTCTCTCTTTCTTTCTTTCTTTCTTTCTTCCTTCTCTCTCTCTCTCTTTCTCTCTCTACAGAATGTCATGATCTCGCAAACCAGATGATATACGCCGGGAAATTTATTGTCAAATACGTGATCAACACTGACCGCACGAAAATGACCAAACGGATCGCTTCTGTAATCCGGAACGCCTTGTACATGACTCAAACTCTTCATATTATCTGCAGCCCGCGGGAAAGTAAACATAATCTCAGTACGGTTTTTCTCTCGGAGGTACGTAACCACGGTTTAATTTATTGCCTGGGCCAGTCACGGGGTGCAGGGGGTTACATCGTACCTTGGCCCGCAAGGGTCAAAGTGAACCTCAAGTCCAAAGCTGTTCAAAGTGCTACCTACCTATCCACCCAGACCGAGCAAACTAAGCCCTAAATAAAATATCTGATTGTAATATTGGAAACAGGGTTAGCATTTTTGTTTTCCGGCGTGCCGTTTGTTTATCGTCTTCGTGACCTTGCGAACATGCAATGAGGCTTTTCCCAGTTTTCGGTGCGCATCAAAGTGAACAGAAATCGAGACGCAATGTGGAATATCGTTGGTCGATCGGTGGAAAGCTGAGTGAAAGCTGTATCTTTAAAAATTGTCTGGAACTAGATTAAAACCAAAAATGGAACATTGCTACCTTGTTTGGGCCGAAGCTGCTCCCATTACAGGCTTAATAGAGCTCTTCTGCTACGCCTTATCTTTACAAGAGTCAGATTAGACCCAAATTAGAGCATTACTGCCATGTATTTGCAAGAGCTATTCAATCCTCTCTTTTCTGACTTGATCGACTTCAAAACTGTTCGTACTCTCTTGTTGAAGAAATCTTATTTTCAACTCTGCAGCCTTTTCCCAACAAACGCAACGTTTTCTGGCACATAAACAAAAATGGTAGTGTAAATATACAACTCATAGTCCCAATACACAGAAAATAGTTGCACTCACAAAGAGGACTACAACTGCCTATCAGCACTGGGTAAATCCATAGTTTACTCAGTGATGATGAAACCTTACTCTCCCAAAACTATGATGAAAACTTACTCTCCCATAACTACGATGAAAAGTTACCCCCCCAAAAATTATGAAACCTTACTCTCCCATAACTACTATGAAACCTTACTCTCCTATAACTATGAAATCTTACTCTTTCATAACTATGTTGAAACCTTACTCTTCCATAACTATGATGAAGCCTTACTCTTTCATAACTGTGATGAAGCACTACTCTCCCATAAATACTATGAAACTTTACTATCCCTTAACTATAAAGCCTTACTCTCCCATAACTATGATGAAGCCTTACCCTCCCATAGCTACTATGATACCTTACTATCCTATAACTATGAAAACTTACTCTCCCATAACTACTGTGAAACCTTACTCTCCCATAACTATGATGAAACTGTACTCTCTCATAACTACGATGAAACCTTACTATCTCATAACTATGAAACCTTACTCTCCCATAAAAATGAGACATTATTCTCCTATAAATATAATGAAAACTTACATAACTATGATAAAACATTACTCTCCCATAACTTCTATGAAATCTTAATATCCCATGTGCGTTGTGGCACAGTGGATATCGGCTCGGAACGAGAAACCGGGGAGCCGAGTTCGAATTCCAGTTGAATCCATTGTATTCACTTACGCGCAAATACCCTTGGGAAAGGTATTAATCCGTCTCTTCCTTCCAGTTATGGGTTAAATAGCAGGACAGATTGGGTTCTATAGCCTTGGTCGGCAACCAGTCTACGGCAGAAAGCAATGGCAACCTACTGCGGGATAATCTTCTGCCCAGTCAGTCATGTCTCTTTCGAGACATGATCACCCAAGCGTGTATCACGTATGGCACTTAACTGACTGACTCCCATAACTATGATGAATCCTTACTCTCACATAACTATGATGAAACTGTCCTCTCCCATCTCTATGAGACCTTACTCTCTGTTATGTTAATTTACCCATGCACACATGACGTCTTTCAAACTATAAATAAGCAGCAGTTAATGCTTTGAGGAAAGAGGTCTATTCCAGCACATAGCTTTGACAGTCGGGTCAATACAGTCACGCTAGTGATCTTCACGTGTTTTATCTGTTAGTATTACTTTTTTTTCTTAATATATTTGTTTAACTCTATTCCGTCTTTGTCTTTATTTCTGGCTCCTAACCAGACCACAACAACTTGGCGGCGAGGACTCTTAAGAATCGTTGTGTACTCCCAAGAAGGACTGTGTAGAAATTGTCAATATTGTTTCAACATTAGATGCACTAAAACAATCTATTTTTGTCACACTTAACAGTACTGGGTAACCCAGAAAAGGAAACCGAACGAAAAAAAAAACAAGTGTAACTTACACTAAACTTGAACGCGAGCCGCTAACCTACGAGAATTCATGTTTTTATCGAGTGAAAAAATGGCACTCGTGATTCCCTGAGTGAGTAAGAAATTAAAGTTAACTGGAACTTAAATGGCAGGAGGAACAACTTGAAATGCTAAACAAGCTGGAAAAGAGTAGCTTGAATTTCAAAAACCATCAGTAATCAGACATCAAAAACTAAAAAAAAATCTATTTTCACTCAACAACAGTAAATAAACTTGCTTGAACTGGCAAACAGGGGGAACAAATTAGTGAAAACGAAAATGTGTTCTCACAAAATACGATCTGAGGCGCAATAGACACTTTTTCATAAATCCAGAGAATTTATACACTACAGATTGCATAAATTAGTCGGACTCTAAGAAATTTTGACTTCTTCGAAGACTAGGCATCATAGAGCACACCAAATTTGTAAACTATATTTTACCCCGTAAAACAAGCGAACTAACATTTACTGAAGCGGTTAAACTTCTTTCAGAACTTTTTAGTCCTAAAACTTCACTCTTTCATAAGAGATTGAAGTGTATGAATTTAATCAGAAAGGATAGTGAAGATTACACTAAATTCGCGTCAGTTGTGAACAAATATTGCGACGATTTCAAACTGTCAAAATTGAGTGCGAATAATTTCATGCATCTGAAATATGTTCAGGGACTATTTGCAGCTAAAGACGCTGAAATTAGACGTAGAGTTCTGAATAAATTGGAAAATGAGTCAATTCTTACTCTCCAACAAATAACGGAAGACTGTCAGAGATTCGTAAGCGTACGCCAAGTTTCGAAAAATATCGAGCAATCTCACACAAGAAAAGTACGACAAAAGAAAAAAAAACAATTCTCTCTAAATCAAACCATTCAAAAAAGAGACATGACAACTTGCCCCCCCCCCTAACCCGTGTTACGGTTGTGAGTCACTACATTGTTATAAGAAGTACCCTGACCGGAATAAAAAGTGCATAAATTGTAGCCGTGTTGGGCACAAGAGCTCACATTGTCGAGCGAGAAAAGAAGGTTAATTGCTGCGTAAAAACCACAAAATCAGATAAACAAGACAGGTTAAACATTAGAAAATACGTAAAAATACGAATTCTAAATAAAATATTAAACTATAGTTGGATTATGGTTCAGATTTAACAATAATAAATCTACACACTTGAAACAAGTTGGAAAAACCAACTTTGCTAAAATTCATAAAATGGCCAGGTCCGTGATAGGGAAAAAAATCAAGTTTAAGAGAGAATTTATCACTAATATAACTTTTCAAGGAAGGACGTTAAAACTAAAACTTCGTATTAAAGAATACAGACAATTTATTCAGTACCGACTGGATGGAAAAATTTAAGTTGTGAAACATGCCAATTAATTAATTTTGCCAAAAACTCGAAAACCTTACCACCGAAACAAATAACTTAATAAAAGACTTTAAAGAAACTTTTCCTGAAGTTCTTTTCTGGGAGCCTTGGTCGGTTTAATAAGATGATGGCAAAATTCGAATTAAAAGATGACATCCAGCCAGTGTTTAAGAAAAAACGAAATGTGCCTTTCACCTCTTTACCAAAAATAAATTAAGAATTCAACAGACTAGAAAGAACCGGTGTCTTGTCAAAAACTGTATCCAGTCAATGGGCTTCACCTACCGTCTACCCGAAGAAAGCACACGAGATCCTGGTTTGCGCTGATTTCTCGACGTGGCTTCATGCAGCACTCAAAGACTATCATTATTCTTTACCTAGACCGGAAGAAATTTTGGCGAAACTAAATGGAGGTAAAATCTTTTTCAAAAATCAACCTCAGTGACTCGTATCTTCAAATATCTGTGGAGGAATAATGTTCTAAGTAGCTCTTTATCGACACCCATAGTGGGTTGTACAAGTTCGAACGTCTACAGTTCGGGGTAAAGGTTGCGCCGACAATTTTCCAACAATTAATGAGCGACCTTGATTTCGCGGTTGCATATTTGAACGACATATTAATGATCAGTCAAAATGTAGAACAGCACAAGGAACATGCTCATAAAATAAAAAATAATGTTATTATATAAATACCATTATTGATTTTCAGAATTGTCTGCAGTTTGGGGACATATTTTAGATACGATTTCATAAATTAACCTAATATCTGCCTTTAGCCTCCAAATCAACTAAAGAACAATTATTAGATATTGTTTTTGTTGTAACAATATGTGAAATTGTTTATTAGGAATCATTGTCAATTATTATTTATTTATGGTTAATATTTCTCTCATATACATTTTTTACTCAGACTTCCCTTCAGAAGAAGTAGAAGTAGGGAATCTGGTTATATGGCTAAATGAATGACATCCGATGTTTAACCTTTTCAGATGAAGCATTGTCAATTATTATTAATTTTTATTAGCATTGCTTTCATCTTATTTCTCTGGCTTTTTATCCCATCCATAAGAAGTAGAAGTAGAAAATATAGCTGTATGATTAAATTTGAATGACTTTTGCTGGTTAGTCTTCTTAGAAGAAGCATTGTTAAATATTATTTATTTTTTACTAATATTTCTTTCATCTTTATTTCTTTTGCTTTTTATGGCAATTCCCGTTCCTAAGAAGTAGAGGATATTGGAATGTTGCTAAATTTGAACGATTTTCGCTTGTTGAACATTTATTGAATTATTAATGGTGTACAATGATACATCTAATAAACAACCAATGTCGCTATTAATACTGTTAAACAAAAAGCAACTAAATTTAGCATAAAACAATGACGAGACAAAAAAAGAATTATGCCTGACAATGCTTCATTTTAAAAAAAACAATATATATTACAACTAATATTTTTTTATATGTGCCGTGGCCTTCCAGGGCGTAAGCGCTCATGTAACCCCACAATTTTCTTTTAAAAAAATTATGTTTTTACTATCTCTCCTAATCCCTGTTCTGTCATTTACATAAGCTCGTTCGGTAGGTTATGCTCTGTTTTCATCTGTCCTTCTTGCCTTCAATAGTTCCTGTGAGTGTCAAAATTCCCAACTCTTTTTTACTCTGTGTCTTAGAAATTTCAACTGTCTCTTTCTGATGCTATTAATAATTGTCCATTTTGTTTCTATTTTCTCGAAACTTTGTCATTACTCACATGTTAAAACCATGGTTTTCTCAAAATCCTTTTGCATGACAACATTTCTGTTGTTTTCACTCTTCTCTTCCCACGCGATATTGTCCAGCATTCTTTTGTATATAGAAGGAAAGATATTACTTAGTAATTCACTGCTCTTTTATTTCTGCCTTAAGAAAATTTTCAGTTTCTTAATATTTTCTTTAGTTAGACAATTTCTATTCTACCATTCGTCCTTGCCTTTGAAAATTCTTTCTTATTCTTTTATTGTCCTCTTTCTTTTAATTGCAATTTTTCTCATATTCTCTAACACTCAGTAACCCCTTGCGTCCTATTGGCTTTATTGCCCTGTTTGGGGTGAAATGATTTTTTAAAAACTTTTGTAAGTTATATTTTGCTATTATAATACGTGATCGGATTTTGGTGTTGTATTTTCTATTCTATATTAAACACTTCCGAGATATTTAGTCTCGTTTCATTTGTAAAGAAATTTTCTTAAAGACTAGGTTAAAATTTATGGTAACTAGTAGTTACAATACAATCTTCTGTAACTACCGTGACACTTTAGAACGTAGGCTCTCCACCACTTCCTGTTATTCGTAGCTTTTAATAATCTTGTCTTTTTTGTTATTTCTCCTAAACCTTGCTCTGCCATCCATTTCCTCAAGCTCCTTAAATATGTTATTTCTTTGTCCCTCTTGCATTCCATCTGCTGTGAGTATCACGTTCTCTAAGCCTTCCTTCCTCATTACGTAACCTAGAAAGTTCAGCTGTCTCTTCTTGATGTTAAGCATGTGTCATTTTTGTATCCATTTTTTCTAAAATTTTGTTGTTGATCAAATATTTTATCCGTGATATCCTCACCATATTTCAAACGCATTTCTGCTGCTTCAAGTTTTTTCATCTTTGAGATTGTCCAACATTCACCGCCATTTAGGAAAACAAATATCACGTAACATTTTGGTATTCTTTTCTTCGTTTTCGAACTAGTTTTTCTGTTTCTTAATACTTTTCTTAGCTTTTGAAATGCAACTTTGGTTATTATAATGCGCACCACAGAAAAAAATTAAAATGTATTTCAATAATCATGTAAAATATCTAAGAAATTAATGAAAACCCGACTTAATAACCCATTATAAACAAACCTTTCATTCCACAATCAGTGAACTAATTTTTTCTTTTTTTAAAATTTTAACTCTTTTCAGGCAAGCAAATTCCAGTTGCTGAAGGATAAATTCAGGACATTTGTATTTGTTGATCCGGTAAGTGAAATTCAAAATTGGCTTGAATGATTTGAACCAGGTCTACAATTTCTTTTTAAATGTGATTTTTTTATGATCTATTATTAAACGTCGTACAAATGGCAACAAAGATGATGACAATAGTCCGAATAATGTAAATACTGTAAATACTACCCCATCTCAGAAATATACGCAAATAGAATGATCTATTATTAAACGTACACAGCACTTGTATGTGCAGTATTTACATTATTCGGACTATTGTCCTCATCTTTGTTGCCATTTGTGCGATGTTTCAGTTGCTGTACGCTCCGGCTTTCTTCAGGTGCTAGGAATTTCGAACCGAACCCTTTATTACAATCACTGGGTTATATAAACTCCGTTCCTTCCCGTAGTAATGCCTCTTTTGGTAGTCATGAGTTAGTTCCTATGACTTGACCCAAATAGTTCTGAGTTCAATACTAGGCTACAGCAGTGGTGAACATGTAACTTACAGGATTAGAGAGAGATAACTCATTATTACCAAAAGTGGAACAACTACATTGGGTGCCAAATGAAGGCCAATAACATGTGTAAAAATAAAGTAAATAAAATATGCCGTTTTACAGTATTAATTATAATACTGCATCAGCTCCTCAGAAAAGAAAACTACATATAAAATGTACAAAAGGAAAAAATACTTCTCTGGATAGTTTTCAAAAAATTGGTACAATTTTCGAAGCAAAGTTTTTGGTAACAGTGAAGAATAGAACAATCACACTAACCAAAAACTTTTCGTTAATGTGAGAACGACTTTGATGTTATTCTCAATTCCCGTCTGGTGGTTGTCACAATTTCTTCTGTATTGTTTTTGTTCCTTGACACAAGCAACCTTTGTTGCAGCAACAGATGTTCATCAACTTCATGAAATAATTCCTGGCCTTTTATTACCTGAAGTTAATGTCGAGATATATAGATAGATAGGCAGGAGTGAACTTAGATAAATAATAAATATTGTTTACTTAAATATCCCTGTGTGTCTATCTACTAAAGGAATTTTTTATTTGATAAAAAAAAAACTATGAAAAATAGTTTAAACAAATGTTTGAGGTAACATTTAATTGATATAGGAACACAACAAAGACAGATGACATGAATTGAATTTAAGAACAAACAAGAAATTTATTAACACATGAAATAATGAATGAATTACACAAATTAAGCGCATTGTGTGCCAAATGAAGGCCAATAATATGTATGGAAAATAATTATTGAAAATGAAATATGCCGTTTTTTAGAGTAAAAATTATAATGCTGCATAAGATCATCAAAAAAGAAAACTACATATAAAATGTAGAAAATTAGAAAATACTTCTCTAAATAGTTTTTAAAGAATTGGTACAATTTTCGAAACAAAGTTCGTGGTAATAGCGAAGCAAAGAATAATCACAGCAGCCAAAAACTTTCCCTTAATGTGGGAGTGACTTTGATGTTACACTCAATTCTCGTCTGGTGGTTGTCAAATTTCTTCTGTATTGTTTTTCATTTTGGTGAAGGTTGACCTGGGTTCCAGCAGCAGATGTTCATCGAATCCTTGAATTAACTCCATGGCCACTCTTTTATAACCTACAGGTAGACTCCTAGCTCACTTCCCAGAATTTGGAGGGAAATCATTTGAATTGTTCAAGATGAAAAAACAAACACGGCTGTTTTTCCACAAACCGAAATCTACAGTATTTACGTCATTCGGACTATTGTCTGCATCTTTGTTGCTATTTGTACGATGTTTTGGCCGATGTGCGATCCGGCCTTCTTCATGTACTAGGAATTTCGAACCGAACCCTTTATTACAATCACTGGGGTATAAGAACTTCATTCCTTGCGTAGTAGTGCCTCTTCCGGTAGTCATGAGTTATCTCCCTCTAACCCTGTAAGTTACTTGTTCATCACTGTTGTAACCTGGTAGTGGACTCACAACTCTTTGGATCAAGTCACAGGAACTAACAAACGTTTATATCCACTGGGCCAAGTGCCCTTAAGGCAACAAAGATGAGGACAATAGTCCGAATAATGTAAATACTGTGAATATTGCCTCCTTTCAGAAATATAGACAAATAGAATGATCTATTATTAAACGTCGTACAAATGGCAACAAAGATGAGGACAATAGTCCGAATAATGTAAATACTGACGGCTACGACCTCCAGAAATTTAAAAGCAAAGTTAATACTCACCTACTAACCACTGGACTCTAGCTCTCTCCCCTCCCCTGTATAATCTTCACGTTCTCTCCGCCCATGTATCTGTCATTGCACCTGCTTTCTCAGCTTTCTATTGTTCCTTTCTAACTAGCTTGTACTCCTCACTCTTTTCTAATTAATCTTTCTACATTTATGTAACCCCCTGCACATCAGTGGCGTTTCTGCCTTGCTCGGGGTGAAATGATTAAAAAAAAAAAAAAATACTGCCTCCTCTCAAAAATATAGACAAATACTAAATCGAAATCTAACAAAAATATTTTTGAAATTTAAAATAGTGATTTTCTAAGGCAGCTTAGGTATAACACAAGACCGAAAGTATGGGGCACACAGTGAAGGATCGAACTCTCAGTCATAATAGGTTCTAGTGAGACAAGTTTGCTAACCATTACACCAGGTCGATGTGCACAAAGCGATTGATTTGTATAATGTTCCATTGTGATCGATGGTTTATCTATTGTTTACCATTAGATTTGTCCAGTGAAGTTTTTGACAATTTCTTTTTTTTTCCAGACTTCCAGTTTTGAGTCACTGTCGGGAAAGAACTATTTCCAGATGAAACTATTTCTCGCCAAGTGCAATCTGTATGCTTTCCGATATATCAAGTTAGACAGCTTCCAGATGTTTCCAGAACACGCCATTGCACAGGATGTGGCGGAAGTGACGAAAAGGGCAATATTTTCTTATATAGCCAATCGAACGGCAGGTTTTGATTTCGAAAAGTTTATGAACGTCTTAAAATCCGTGAGTATTTGATCAATAAATAATTTTTCTCATTCTGCAAGTCTTTTAGATGTCAATTAATATTGAAACGCATTTAATTTATAAAACTAGGGCTCTAAAATGAACCTTAGCATGGACTAATATGATTTGGAGATAAAATACAATTTTAACAATCCTCTCTATTATAATAAAAATCGTTGTATATATATATATATATATATATATATATATATATATATATATATATATATATAAATTAAGGCAGACACGTTATTTCATGGTAAATCAGAAGTTTATGCCTATTTCAGGCGAACTATCATCAGCTTTAGTTTTTATTTTACAAAGGATTTTACACGAATTCGTGTAAGATCCTTTGTAAAATAAAGACGGAAGCTGATGATGGTTCGCCTGAAATAGGCCTAAACTTCTGATTTACCATGAAATAACGTGACTACCTTAATTTTTCTTATATTTTCTCTATATGTATTTATATACATATATATTTAGAGCACTCTTAGAGAGTTATCCTACGACTGTATGTACAGGATACTCCTTTGAACTGTTCTATACCCACATTGCATGCTGATATATATATATATATATATATATATATATATATATATATATATATATATATATATAACACATCACTTAATAAAGACAACTAACTCATAAAATAACAACTTTGGGGCAAAATTCGACTTTATTCATCAACATAGTCTCCTTCTAGGGTGATACACTTATTCCAACACTTCTTTAACAATGCGATGACTTTTTTGTAGAATAATTTGTATTTGCCCTAAAAATACGCCTCAGTTTCAGATACCATTTCTTCATTAGAAACAAATTTCTTTCCCTGTAGCATTCTTTTGAGGTCTGCCAATAGCCAGTAGTCGCTGCGGGGTGGGAGGGCATCTCTGAAGAAGAGAGTGGATGCGGATGCAATTCATGTAGTTTTGCAATTGTGACACGGTGCGTTGTCTTGATGAAATATCCCTTTTTCCTTCTTCATTTGTGGCCGTATTTTTGGTGATTCAAACGCACTAATAATGCAATATAATATTCGCTTTGGTAGTTCTTCCGTCCTCAAGGTAATCGATGAACAAAATACCTTGCTCACTCCAAAATACGGAGGGTGAAACTTTGCCTGCTGATGTTTGCGTCTTTGGTCGCTTTGGACTGTTTTCACCTGCTGCTGTCCACACAGCTGACTGCTGGTTTGTACTTTTAATTCATAGTTATACGATTATATTATGCTCTACAATATTTATTGTATTTAGCACTTTTTATAAAAAAAAGGTAATGCCAGGGAACTCAAAATCTTAAAACTTTGGGTCCTCTTTACATGAATTTATAGATATATATATATGTGTGTGTGTGTGTGTGTGTGTGTGTGTGTGTGTGTGTGTGTGTGTGTGTGTGTGTGTGTGTGTGTGTGTGGTCCCTCTTGCCACAATCATGGGGAGAGAGACAATAACGAGGCTGCGTTTACCCAGTTCATTATAGGGACAATAGTGTGGCAGCACGGCTCAGTTAATTCTCTTTACACTACCAGTTGTTAAACTTTATTACCCGTTATGAAAGATCTTGCCACGTGTTTGCTCTTTAACAGTGCTATATCTTTTTTCTGAAATAATCATATATTATCGAGTAGTGAAGAATATATATATATATATATATATATATATATATATATATATATATATAACGGTTTTCTCTTTTCCAATCTTTTCACTCTTTTTTTTATCCAATTTTATTTTTTCAATTGGAGTAGATAGACTAAACTATCGCCCAGTTCACACTCCACCCACGTTTATTGAACAGGTGAAGAGACTCATCCCTTGATTCCTGTTTAGGATGTGGTTTCCGGTTTTCGCTTTTCCAATCTTTTCCCTCTTTTTTTTTATCCAATTTTATTTTTTCAATTGGAGTAGATAGACTAACCTATCGCCCGGTTCACACTCCACCCACATCTATTGAACAGGTGAAGAGGCTCATCCCTTGTTTCCTGTTTAGGATGTGGTTCCGGTTTTCTCTTTTCCAATCTTTTCACTCTTTTTTTTATCCTACTTTATTTTTTCAATTGGAGTAGATAGACTAAACTATCGCCCGGTTCACACTCCACCCACGTCTATTGAACAGGTGAAGAGGCTCATCCCTTGTTTCCTGTTTAGGATGTGGTTTCCGGTTTTCTCTTTTCCAGTCTTTTCACTCTTTTTTTTTTTTTTGTCCTATTTTATTTTTTCAATTGGAGTAGATAGACTAACCTATCGCCCGGTTCACACTCCACCCACATCTATTGAACAGGTGAAGAGACTCATCCCTTGTTTCCTGTTTAGGATGTGGTTTCCGGTTTTCTCTTTTCCAATCTTTTTCACTCTTTTTTTTATCCTACTTTATTTTTTCAATTAGAGTAGATAGACTAAACTATCGCCCAGTTCACACTCCTCCCACGTCTATTGAACAGGTGAATAGGCTCATCCCTTGTTTCCTCTTTAGGATGTGGTTTCCGGTTTTCTCTTTTCCAATCTTTTCACTCTATGTAGCCCCCTGCGCATCAGTGGCGTTTGTGCCTTGCTTGGGGTGATATGATTAAAATATATATATATGTGTGTGTGTGTGTGTGTGTGTGTGTGTGTGTGTGTGTGTGTACACTACCGGCCATAATTATTAGGCAACCCCAGTTTTTTAATAGAAATGATGTATTTCATCCTATTTTTAAGTGGATACTTCTAAATGAAAATAAAATGGTTCTTTTGTTATTATTACTTTGCAAAATTTTACAAGGCAAGGAAGCAAAGATGAACTCGTCCGAATCACTCTAAATATTTTCCATTCTTTCATTGATGAAACTGAAATATAGCTAATTATTAAATATTTATAAAGTCATTTGATGCACATGTTATAGTGCAATATTAACAAAAAAAACATTCTATTTTCATTTACAATTATTCCCTTGGCAATAAATACTAAAAAATAATATGAAATATATCGTTGTTTTAAAACACTGGTGTCACCTAATAATTGTTGCCGGTAGTGTATATATATATATACCATTAAAATAGTTGTTGGTTGGACCAGCAGATAGTAGATCAAATAAAAAATGCTAAATGCACAGTCCAAAACAAATGATATGAGTTAACCAAATATCAAAGAACGGAATACACACCACTTACTTGCTACCTAGGTCTCGACTACGTTGGTCTCTTCAGGTAAATGGTATTAGCACGTAATTGAATATCCACCTACACGAACTAAAATTAAAAGGATTAAATATTTAATATGTGCAGAGGAAATCCACTAACCTTTAAAAAAGCCGAGGGCATGCATCTGCTGGTGTCACTGGCTCCATGAAACAAAGAAAAACCTGGGTAGATTCATTCCATTATTTATAACAGGAAACGATTGACGGAAGAACCCCAATCTGCATCATACGGATTGGCTTAACTACCTTTGAATGCATGTAAAATCTAGTGACAGTGAATAAGTGACGAGGTGATGAAAGCCAATCGGAGAAAGGTTGGTTTTGCGGCTGTATGGACGATCTGCTTTGTGAATGTGTGACAGATTTATTTTTACCATAAGACAATACAAAAAAATCCAGTTCCTTTTGCATTTATAACTTGATGCACAGTTTACCTTCGGTATAGTTCTCCCGTACCTAACACCCGCCACGATATATAGTCATTTACTAAGCTAAGCTTAGATGTGTCACATGGTCGAAATTTTGAAGCACCTATTGATGATCTAATACACTACTCGGTAGTAAATGATCTCGTGAAACAAACTTGCTAATCTTTACACCGTGCCGAAGTGCCCAACTTCAGTATATTTAACACGCATCGCCATAACTATTTTAAATACCGTGGACGCTGCTCTAAGCCACATTTGATTACGAGGTAATGTACAGTACTGTGCAAAAGTATTAGGACAGGAACTATTTTATCTTTTATGAGGCATATTGACAGAAAATAAACAACTTAATTAAAGTAATTTTATTTGATTTACTCAACAAATGCTTTAACAAGAACAAATACTTGTTACAAAAAAAATTTAACATTTAGTATAATAGCCTTTGCTTTGAAATAATAAAATAATTGCGACAATTTACCAATCGCACCAATTAGGACAAGAACTATTTTATCATTTATGAGGCATACTGACAGAAAATAAACAATTTAATTAAAGTAATTTTATTTGATTTACTCAACAAATGCTTTAACAAGAAAAAATAACTTGTTACAAAATAATATTTTTATAATTGTATAATAGCCTTTTGCTTTGGTCACAGCCTTCATTTTGTCAGACATTGATATCACAAGCTTCTTCAATGTATCTAATGGTATCTCCTGCCATGCAGCTTGTATTTGTTCCCAAAGTGTATCTTGCGAAGTGACATTAGATTTATAAATTCGAGGGGGGAAAATAAGAAAAAAGTCAGTCATATCCAAGGATATAGAATGATGAGTAATTTCAAAATGACTTGTTTAATAGAAAATAGGAAAAATTAAATATAACTTCTTTTAAATATATTTTTACACCCAGTTTTAAATAATCAATATTTATTAGCAATTTACTTGGCTTTTCAACCTGTATTTGAATTTCATTGAGGTTTTTAGGGAAATCACCCCTGTCCGAATATTTTTGCACACTACCGGTAGTGTGCAAAAGTGTTAGGACAGGGGTGATTTTAAACTTTATTTGGATGCCTCATAAAAGATAAAATAGTTCTTGTCCTAATACTTTTGCACAGTACTGTATAGGAAGTGATATTTAGTGGATGCTTCAAGGTGCAGCTTTTAAGCGAGTTATTATTAATATATTTTTTTTTCCTTTGCAGACAGTTGTTGAAGACGGCAAAACGGGATGGATAGCTTTCAACGACACTGGGCAGCGTAAAAATTATACACTCTATCTCTACCAGCATGGTCAAGATAATTCACCGGTAGGTTTTTCTATTGGTGACTGTGGTTTAAAACGTCAACAATTTCCTTAAGTCCACTCAATGCATATAAATTGAAAAAAAAATAATTAATTTGATTTTGCTTGAAAAAAAATGTAACACCTAAGCATACACTGTTAAATGTTCTAATGCGTATGTTAGTCAGTTAAATGCCATACGTGATTCACACTTGTGCAATCATGTCTCAAAAAAGACATGACTAACTGGGCAGAATATTTTCCCCCAGTATGTTGCCATTGTCTATGGCTATGTCGTGTTGAATACACCGGTTCCCGTTCGATCACCGAAGTTTAGTAACATCGAGCCTGGTCAGTACTTAAATGAGTGACCATTTGGGAATACCAGGTGCTGTAAACGTAAGAACCAAGAATGGTCCACCGGTCCACCAGGTTTGGGGGTTGGGCGCAGGGCTAACAACCCTGCCCCGTAAAAAAAAACAGTTTGTTACAGAAACAGCAACACAAAGTTGCTGCCCTATGCACTATCTGGGTGTGATGGGTAATTAGATAATGATGACGTTGCCATTACTTTCTGCGGTAGACTGGTTGCCAACCAAAGCTACAGATCCCAATCTGTCTTGCTATTTACCCATAAATGGAGGAAGAGGCGACGGATTAATACATTTTCTTGGTATATTTGCACGTAAATAAATGCAACGGATTCAATTGGAATTTTTAACATGTGTGTGAACAGGTTAATACTTATGCACATGGGCCCTGATAAAGTTCAAAACTAACTAAACCGCCTTGTAGGCGAGCGATTATTTTCTGCGCTACAAGCCTTTTTCCGATAGACGAAACGTCGCAAATCTCCCACTACTCTATCACTATTTCCATGGCTCTCTCCTCGGTCCTGATCAATGTCGGCATCCCCAAGGCACAATTCTCGGTCCTGACCAATGCAAGAGTCCTTGAAGGCTCTTCCCTTGGTCCGAATCAAAGAATCCATCCTCCAACATTCTCTCCACCGTACTGGCCAATGCAAGTGACTCCCAAAGACTCTCCTCAGTCCAGATAAATGTAGGCATTTTCCAAGTATCTTCTTAGGTTTTCTTCTCTGTCCTGGCCAGAACATGCGCCCCTAAAGCTCTCTACTCGACTTTGATCAATGCATAAGTTCTTCAAGGCTCTGTCTTTGATCCTGAGCGGTGCAGTCGCTCCCCAAAGCTCTATCCTTAATCCTGATTAATGTAGGCACCCCTATGTAACTATCCTCGACCTTGATCAATGTCGGCGTCCTTGAAGTCACTTTTCGCTATCCGGATCAATGTATGAATCCTTTAAGTTTCTCTCCTCGGTCCTGGCTACTGTAGGCATCCTCAAGGCTTATTCTTTGATCCTGATCAATGCAGTTGTTCCCCTAAGATTTATCCCCCTAAGCTTTATCCCCTAAGCTTGCCTCCTACAAGGCACTATTCTTGATTTTGGTCAATATAAGCATCCCCTAAGTTTTCCCCTTGGTTCTGACCAATACAGGCGACTCTCCTTCTGCTACTTATCTATGCAAGCGTCTCCAAGGCTCTCCTTTTTTCTGCTTTAAATTAACGATTTGCTTAGGAACATTCTCAGATAGAAATGTCTATGCAGTTGATACCACAGTTTATGGCTGCACCTTCAAAATTAAAGTCTGGCAGCGGATCATTCACCTGACCTAACTCTCATAATCCAATGAGGAAAAAACTGTTATCTAACTTCCAATTCATCCAGAAAATTCAAATATAGGCAGAAGATTTCTCATCTGACCTAATTCTCATAGTTCAATGGAGGAAAAACTGGTTGGTAACGTTAAATTCCTCCAATTCAAGACAGTGAAGCTTCCTCAGTACCAAGCAGACTCTGAATTTTCTCCAGTCATGATGAACAGTTGCACTCTCAATGTGGACCCTTGCTTAAATGTTGGGGTCAAGTTCATCCCAAACCTAATGCTAAAAATTCTGGCAAAAGCTTGGTCCCAAGCACTGCTCCAAAAATACCTGACTTCTCCAGTCGTACTTTATATTTACAAGAGTTCGATCAAAATAAATATGGAATATTGATGCCAGTATAGGGGCTGGAACTTCTCAGACTTTTCCAACCTAGAGAGAGTTCAAAATCGTTGATGCATCCTTGCGGGTGATGACATATTCTTCACCCTCTAATCCTTTCCCCACAGATGCAACGTCGCAAGCCTCTCTCGCTACTCTATCGCTATTTCTGACAAATGTTCTGACGAATTCTTTAGTTTCGCGAGTTAAGACCTTCACAGCTGAAACCCAACAAGTTATGTCCACAAGGTCGAATCACTCTCTTTCTCTTCGTATACTGTTTTTTCTTTTTTAATCATATCACCCCAAGCAATGCGGCAACGCCACTGAAGCGCAGGGGGCTACGTAAGAATGAAACGATTGGAAAAGAGAAAGCCGGGAACCACATCCTAAACAGGGAACAAGGGATGTGCCTCTTCACCTGTTCAATAGACGTGGGTGGAAAGCCGGAAACAACATCCTGAACAGGGACAAGGGATGAGCCTCTACACCTGTTCAATAGACGTGGGTGGAGTGTGAACCGGGCGATAGTTTACTCTATCTACTCCAATTGAGGAAAAAAAAGAAAGAAAAGAGTGAAAAGATTGGAAAAGAGAAAGCCGAAAACCACATCCTAAACAGGGAACAAGGGATAAGAGCCTCTTCACCTGTTCAATAGACGTGGGTGGAGTGTGAACCGGGTGATAGTTTAGTCTATCTACTCCAATTGAGGAAAAAATAAATAAATAAATAAATAAGAGAGTGAAAAGAATGGAGAGGAGAAAGCCGGAACCACATCCTAAAGAGGGAACAAGGGATGAGCCTCTACACCTGTTCAATAGACGTGAGTGGAAAGCCGGAAACAACATCCTAAACAGGGACAAGGGATGAGCTTCTTCACCTGTTCAATAGACGTGGGTGGAGTGTGAACTGGGCGATAGTTTAGTCTATCTACTCCAAAAGTTATTATATCTAATGGCCAGCAGAGGAATGGATTTGTGGGTAGGTTGGAAATGCAACTAGCTAAGGCAAGAAGAATATTCCACTCAGACGCTTTCTTTGTTGATCAGAATCAAATGTGAATGCTTTCTCGAGCACTACAATTTTACCCTCTTCAAGTTCTTGGTCAACCCCTATGTATCTTCCTTATCTTCATAGTCTTCAATTCCTACTTTCCTCTCTTACGCCCATATGACATACTTCATCTCAGTAACCCTCTATCATAAGAGGCACTTTGGTTGTTTTGTTTTTAATTTTAATTCAACTGTATTAATACAATAAACATTATTTTAGCGATCAAACTTGTATATTTCTATGACGTTTATTTTAGGGACTGAAACTGAATCTTTTAGTCTTCTAGAAAGAAAAAAAGAAACTTAGATTTAATTCCTGCGAAAAAGTACCTTTTCTTTATATAAAACTTCCACTGATGTAGGCCTCAGTCATGATGTCACTGCTTGTACCAAACAAAGATATCGACCTAAACACTTGCAGCCATTAAAATAACGTTTATAGTTATAAGAAACTAAACAATCATAACAATAATAATTATTTTTTACGGCTTATCAACCCTCTGCAGGTTATTTAAAGCCAAGATTGTAAGAATTTAATAAGAAGAAATTAATTAATAATAATGATTTACTTGTGCAAGTTCTATTAATTGACCCACAGATGAAAGAGTAAGAGATGGATTCATGCCTTTCCCAGGGGTATTTGCGCTTAAGTTAATATTAAATACGCAACTGGAATTGAAATTCGGCTCACTGATTAACAGTTCCGAGCAGTTATCTATTACAACCCCAGACATCTAAGCTGACTGCATCTGGTATTCACTAGTGGTCACCCCTATAGGTGATCCTACGGGAACCTATGTTTCAACGCTATGTGGTCGTAAACATGAATTATCCTTAAATGTTCAAATAAAATTAAATAGTAAGAGTTTGTAAAATACAAAAAATATTTTGACACGACCTAATAATTTCCATTCGTTTGATTCAGAACGAAAAATTGAATTTTCGAGCAACAAAATCTAGAAAAAAAAGCTAGCGCCTTCTCGGCCTCAATTTCTCATCCGATCTCAAGTGGAATGAATATATCGAATCAATAGCTACATCTACTGCTAAGAAGTTTGAGTCGCTGTGCCGAGAAAGTTTTTTTCATCAGAATCCAGCTTGCACATTTATAAATATGCCATTATTCTGTGCATTGAATACTGTTGCCGTATCTGGTCGGGTGCTCCTGCTATTCATTTCAGAGTTCTCGACAAAATCCAAAGGAGGATTTGAATTGTAATCGGTCACCATTTGTCAACTTGCCTTCGGTCACTTTCTCGCCGACGGGATGTGGCTTTCCTCTGTCTTTTTTACAAGTATTTTCACGGCTTCTGCGCTGACGAGCTTCATTTCCTGGTGCCCCGTCCTTATGAATTTACTCGTGCAACTAGATTGGCAATTAGATCCCACCCTTTTACTATCAAAATAGGCAAATCCAACCGTCACTTCTTCTCTACAGTTTCTTTTCTTGCACTTCACGCCTGTGAAATTTCTTTCCGCATGCTTGCTTCCCCGATAGCTACAATCTCCAAAGGTTTAAGTTCAACGTCAATCGCCATTTTCTACTCCCTTGACTCTCACCTCTCTCTTGCCCTTTCTTCGAAATCCCCTGTACTGTTTTTTTCTTTTCTTTTTTCTCTTCCCTCTCTCCTCACTGTAACCCCCTGCACACCAGTGGTAGTACTGCCTTGCTTAGGGTGAAACGATTAAAAAAAAAAGAAAAAAGTATCTCAAAGAAAAATAAATGCTCATCTTTGGTGTATTTCAGATTAATTCTTGTGTTTCTTTCAGTATTATCCGAAACAACCTTTCATAACAGAGGTAAGAAAAAGAAATGAATGGTATTGTCTTGTATACTCGCTGGTTCCGAATGGCTTCACTTTTTGTCATGCATTGATAAAAGCATTTTATTTGCTTTGCAGGGTCTAAGCTTTCGTTTGAACCTTGCAATTTATTCTTAATATATTCCTATATTTGCACACACCAAAGCTCAGTTGGGTACAAAATGCATTCACACGCACACACACACACACACACACACACACACGTATAAAACTCAGTAACTGAAACTCGTGTTTATTTAACGACAAATGTTAATATCCTCAGTCATTTAAGTGCCATAAGTGATATACGCTTTGAGCGATCATGTCTCGAACATTATCCCGCAGTAAGTTGCCATTGCTTTCTGCGGTAGACTGGTTGTCAGCCAAAGGCTATAGAACCCAATCTGTCCTATTATGTAACCCATAATTGGAGGAAAGAGACGGATTAATATCTTTCTCAAGGGTATTTGCGCGTAAGTGAATGCAAGGAATTCAACTGGAATTCAAAAGGAATGTCTTCATAGATGCAAAATAGCTGTTATTAAAAACCGATTTACCAGATCAAAGTAATTTCATCTTCGGACATATTATTCTATAAGGAACTTAACAACATTAATCAAAGCTAAAGTTTCGATGGTGTTGGTTGTTATTACATAAATTATCTAAACTAGTATCCTCATCTTTGTTATTTTGATCACTCTTAAACTAATGTGTTCTTTAATTTTCTTCAAGTGGCTTTCCCAGATGTAAATGTTGACAGGTATTTTCCTTTACTTCCCTAAATAGCCCTGTTGGGTAGGGCTTCAGAATATGCCAACTGCACCTCTGAAGTGGGGGTAAGATATACCCTCAAAAAAAACGAGGCCACCAGTTTACCATGGGTGGTAACCCATGATGCCTATAGGCAGGATCCTGGTAGTTGAGGGCTACGGGGAATTAGTTAAAATATTTCTGAATTCCAACACGATACTTCAGCTCTTACTTGGTATAGACGGGCATTGAGAGATTTTTCTAGCTGACCAATCAATTAGTCATGTCACACCTAGTACCGTTCGAATCACCAAAAACAATAATTTCACAATCTATATAAAAAAAAGCAAAGAAATCCTATACGCACCAAGCAAATTTGGTCAAATTGAGACTAGAAGAGAGTGGCAAGGGTCAATTAGGTTATAACTAAGATGTATCATCAAAAATTAAAACTTATATTCAGTTTCACAGGGGTAGATGAACGAAAGCAATTATTGATGACTACATATAAATCCTTAACCAAACAAGTTCTACCACTCTAGGTCAGGGTGGATCTGGAGACAACAGTAATTAAGAGGTGATTCTTCAAAACCTCCAATCTCCAAATCCGTGGCCTTGCTGCTGGATGTAGTTTATCGTCATACCCGGAATCCATTCATAATTGAAAAAAAAAACTCTCAAATACTCTTATAATTGTTTTAAAAACTATTGAACAATGCAATAATAATTCAAATAAGAAAAAAATGAATGCAGAAAAAATTCTAATATATATATATATATATATATATATATATATATATATATATATTGAGAATTGACGAAGTTGATTATCTGTTAAAATACTTGCCAAAATTGCACAAAAAATATCTTGAAATGCTAAAAGTAAATTTACTCAATAAAATTGCCATTAGCTTCAACCACGGCCTTTAGATGACTTCAAAATCTCCTGCAACTCTTCTGGGTGGTCTCCCTGTTTAAGTTAGTCAATGCTACCATAATCCTAGCTTTCAGTTCCTCTTTGGGGTTAGAGAGAGTTTTGTTGGTATCTCGCTCACCTGCACCCCACACATAAGACTTATAAATTTTCTAAGGTTGTGCTTTTACTGGAAATGAAATGTCAACGCTATGATTTTGAATTTAAACTGGTTTCCTCAAAAAACGATAAGAATTTGGAAAAAATATATTTTCTTTTTATTCATCATGTAAAACCCAAAATTTCAAAATTTCACCGTTCCAAAACCTACCTACCTTAATATATAATGATTTAGTAATAATGTGCATGTGCCATGCATCTTGCCCATATACATTTGAAAAACTTAAATTATAAATGTTATAAGGCAGTCACCCATCTAGGCTCTTGACGTTGATTAACTGGTGATCGTAGGATAGCCAGTGTTTCAGCGTGATATGGCCATAGGCCACAGCTATGGGTCAGTCAGTTAAGTGCCAAACGTGAAACACGCTTGGGCGATCATGCCTCGAAAGACTATAGAACCCAGTCTGTTCTGTTATTTAACCCATAACTGGAAGGAAGAGACGGATTAATACCTTTCCCAAAGGTAATTGCGCGTAAGTGAATGCAATGAATTCAACTGGAATTCGAACTCGGCTCCCCGATTTTTCGTTCCGAGCCTATATCCACTGCACCACAACGCACATGGGTAAACTTTCTAAATAAGGGGCAATACAACACTTATCTATAAGAGTCTATTTTTCTGCATTTATCATTGTTGTACATATTTTAAAAATGCATATATTAAAAGGCGATCTCAGAATATAGTAAAAATCATGGACAGCTTTTAATATCTTGACGAGGGCGACACGGGTTTCAGTATTTGTTTATGTTTCTGAGATAAAGTAGTATTTACATTACTTACATTGTTCGGACTATTGCCATGTTTCCGACGTTTCGGCCGTTTCACGCTCCGGCCTTCTTCAGGTGGTAGAAATTTCGAACCGAACCCTTTATTTCGATCAATGGGCTATATCATTCTCATTTCACTATTGATGCCACTTCTATTAACCATGTAGTTATCTCCCTTTAACTTAACTCTCTAAGTTATTCGTTCACCATTGCTGTAGCCTGGTATTGAACTCACAACTGTTTGGGATATAGAAGTTGGTTAGTTCCAGAAACTTGCCCCATAGTCACCAGAAATAGCATTAAGTGTGGAATGAGAATGATATACCCCAGTGATCGAAATAAATTTGTTTCGAAATTTCTAACACCTGAATATGGCCGGAGCGTACAACGGCCGAAACGTCATAAACATGACAATAAAGATGAAGACAATACTCCGAACAATGTAAATGGTGACACGGGTTTCACTTAACACTGGTCAAGAAAACATTGAATTTTACACTATAGTCTTTTTTGTCTTGTGTTTTGTTTTTTTGTTTTTCAGCGTCGAACGCCAATGCATCTCAAATCAGCAGTTTTATACACTGTATATTGTGAAGTGTTTTGTCTGACTTGATGTGAGGATTGACGAAGTTGATTATCCTTTCTTTGTTTTCAGTTGTTCTTTTGAAATCTTGATGAACAGACGCTCAGTCTGCAGCAAATGGGCTTTTAATTGAATTGCATTTGTGTGTCGAGTGTCATTTGTGTACGGAGATGATAAACATTGGCTGCCATTTTGCATCTCTTTTATAAAAAAGGTGAAGTGGCTTTGAATGTCGCATCTGCGCGTGCGCGTTAGCAAGCGTGTCTTTGTAAAACGGGCAGTACATTGCTTGATGGAATGATAACTTGTTAGTTATCGTCATGTTAATCTTTTCATTTGTAAATGATAACATTCGTTCTTCATACGTTTATCTCTCTCTCTCTCCCTCTCTCTCTCCCTCTCTCTTTCTCACAACACACATATTATACATATAGTATTTTTTATCTCACATTGTCAGAATTTATTTTCCATTTCCTTTAAAATACGTTATATATATATATATATATATATATATATATATATATATATATATATATATAACATAGTGATGATCCACGTATACTGTCTTAATATGTATAGGAAAAACTACTAAAAAGTTGTAAGTTTAAAAATGTATTTTTTGACAGTATTTGTTTATTTCTATTATTATATTTGATATTTCAGACCGTCCTCGGTCCTTAATCAGAAACAAATGATTTTAAAATTTAAATTAGAAACGTATTTCGCGAGAGCGTTCGTGGAGAGAGATTGTTTACATCACGTGACGCAGAAAGCGACAGATTTTTTTAAATATTTGTAAACGTAAACCTATCTTCAATAATACTTATAAATTTTGTTTTAGAGAAAATTTTTTTTAATTGTATCTAAAAAAATGTTTAGCTATTGAAATATTTATAAAGATATATACATATATATGTATATATATATGTGTGTGTGTGTGTGTGTGTGTGTGTGTGTGTGTGTGTGTGTGTGTGTGTGTGTGTAAAAGTTCTTTGGGGGACTTTATCAAGGCGAATGTAAGGACTATATTTTGTGCTTTGTATTTATATACAAGAGCAACAATGTTATTGATTTTTGTTTTTTCTTTTCATTTTTGGTATAGGCGTACACATGAATATTCATCAGATTAGCGGAAAACCCAGGCAAGTTTTCCGTTAACCTGATGAATATTCATGAACACTCCGATGACTTTGTGACGACAGTTTCAGGGATGCTCTGTCTGGCTTCCAGTACCCATATATACCACAGAAATCTCAGGTCAGAGAAAGTGGCCTGTCAGTGTCAGTAACTGATGCCTATCTACCAGTTCTTTCTGTTCACAGACGTGACTGTATTGATACTGCTGATTTCCACTAATAATTAAATAATATCAGCTATCTCATCAGTGATGACGGCAAGATCGGTTTTCATCGATCTCAGTTGGTGTTTGTGTTTTAGAAAAGGAAAAGCTGCACTGAAATTACAAGCCAAAAAACATAGATTATACATGGGATATATTTTCCGGAAATTTGTAGCCCAAAGTTAGAGGTACGGACTATATAATAATATATATTATACACAAATAATTACAGTATATAATGTATGGCTGTTGTACGCTCTGACCTTCTCCAGATGACTAGAATTTTGAACTGAACCCTTTATTTCAATCACTGGAGTGCATTGTTCTTGTTCCATGAGCCGTGCTACTTCCAGATATCTTAGTTATCACCATTTATTACAATTCGCCGCTACAGTCGCTCGGTATTGAACTCACAACTCTTTGGGTCAAGTTCTAACAGAAGACGGAAAGTGCGACAGAGAGATCCGAAGGCGAATTGACATGGCGAAGGAAGCATTCGAGAAGTTGAGTAAGGTATTAAGAAACAAGACAATTTCGTTAGAAACAAAGAAGAGAGTACTGGATTGCTATGAGATGTCAGTTTTCAATATGGCAGTTAATGCTGGACAATGTCATCGAAGATGAAGGGAAAACTTGAAGCAACTGAAATGTGGTTCTACAGAAGGATGCTGTTAATATCATGGATCGAGCATGTGAGCAATTATGAGGTTGTGGAAAGGATGGAAACGAAAAGGAAATTAATATTGAGCATCAGGAAGAGACAGCTGAAGTTCTTGGGACATGGAATGAGGAAAGAGGGCTTGGAGAACCTGATACTAACAGGCCAGATAGAGGGGAAAAGAGACAGGGGAAAGCAGCGGATAGCGTATTTGAAGGACCTGATCAGATGGATGACGGAACAAGTGTTGCGTAGTGTAACATGAGAAAGTGTGCTAAGAGCCACAAATGATAGCGAGATGTGGAAAGCCATGATCGCCTACGTCCTGAAAGGAGAGGGCATATAGAAGAAGAAGACCCACAATCACTGACCCAAAAATACCACAATAAATATTACGCCAAAACAACACATTCTTACTTACCATTTTTGCTACAGTCCCCGTAATACCTCAAAGTCACTATGACGTCCTAATTAGTCCCCATTTTGGTGTTTTTTTTTGTTTTTTGTTGGGGTTTTTTTTGCATTTTTAGAAGTTGTTATTTTTATCACCTAACGATATAAGCTTGCCAGTCATTACGCCACGTCGAGGTGCCCAGTGATTTTCTAAGCGTAGCTTGGTTGTGTCGCAAGGCCGAATGTATGGGGCACCCAGTGAGGATCGAATTCATTATTCAGTTGCAATTGATCTAGCAAGATAAATTTGCTACCCATTACCCCACGCCGAGGTGCCCCAAAAATAAGGCACGCTTCGGGAATTTGCGTGTCATCCATACTTATCTTCTCTGTATTGTTCCAACTTTAGTGTATGTTGATTTTCTAAGCGCCGCTTAGATATGGCACAAGGCCGAAAGTATGGGGTATCCATTGAGGATCGAACTCACTACTCAGTTGTAATAGGCTAACCATTACACCACATTGGAGTGCCAAAGAGGAAAGGTCATCAAAACAATGAAAATATTTTAGAAAAATCAGAAGGAAGCAACATTATGGTGGTGAGAAAGTGACTGAAGCCGATATCTCCGGTCAGGACCAATAACATTGCAGATCCTACTTTGAATCACTATATACATAGCAGAAGCCGCAGACCAGATGTGACAGCAATATTCAAAGAATAGTAGACTTATAGATTACAAATGTAAAATACACACACGAACAATATAGTCATCAACTGCATGGCCGTTCATTTTCGCACGACAATAGAACTTCGGTAATATAGAAGAAGAGGGAGCGGAAAGATGTGACGGACAAGTAACAAAGCTGGAGGAGGACAAAAATGGGTATGACATGGGAAAACAAGTGAGAAAAGTGAGCCAATTATAAAGGGGTAAAGTTAGAGGGCTCAACTTGTACAGCGAGATAATTTTGAGGAGCCTAGATGACACGCCAGGATTTGTTATTGAACAACATAAGGTATGCAGATGATACAGTGCTGTTTGCAGACACGGAAAGAAAACTACAAGACCTCCTACAGAAGGTATCAGTGGAGTGTGACAAAAAAGGACTACAAATAAACTTTAAGAAAACTAAATGCATGGTCATCAGCAAAAATTGCAACCCAAAATGCCAAATACAGGTGGGGGATACCAGAATCAAACAAGTACAAAAATTTAAATACCTAGGAAGTGTCCTAACTGAAGATGGAAAGTGCAACACGGAGATCCGAAGGCGAATTGGCATGGCAAAAGACGCGTTCCAGAAGCTGAGTAAAGTACTAACACACAGGAAAATTTCACTAGAAACAAAGAAAAGAGTGCTGGACTGCTACGTGATGTCAGTTCTTCAATAAGGCAGTGAATGCTGGACAATATCATCGAAAATGAGGACAAAACTTGAAGCAGCGGAAATGTGGTTCTACAGAAGGATGCTGCGGATATCGTGGACTGAGCATGCAATCAACGATGAGGTGTTGGAAAGAATGGCAACAAAAAGGAAATACTGAGCATCAGGAAGAGACAACTGAAGTTCCTGGGACATGCAATAAGGAAGGAGAGCTTGGAGATACTGACTGGCCAGATAGAAGGTAAAAGAAACAGAGGAAGGCAGTGGATGACATATTTTCAGGGCCTATCAGGTGGATAACGGAACGGGGGTTGCGAGGTGTAACAGGAGCAAACATACTAGGAGCCACAAGGGATAGGGAGACGTGGAGAGCCATGATCGCCTACGTCCTGAAGGGACAGGGCACATAGAAGAAGGAAGATAGAGGGCAAGTAAGAAAGGAAAGGTGGAAAAATGAAAACTGGTAAGTAACAAAGCAGGGATAAACGGGAAAAAAAGCGGTTACAGTATTTACATTAGTAAGACTATTATCCTCGTCTTTGTTGCCATTTGTACGACGTTTCGGCCGTTGTACGCTCCAGCCTTCTTCAGGTGCTAAGAATTTCGAACCGAATTCTTTATTACAGTTACTGGGGTATATGATCTTCATTCCTTGCATTGTAATGCTTCTTTTGGATTATGAGTTATAAGCCACTGATTGTAATAAAGGGTTCAGTTCGAAATCCTTGCATCCGAAGAAGGCCGGAGCGTACAAAGGCCGAAACGTTGTACAAGTGGCAACAAAGATTAAAACAATAGTTCGAATAATGTAAACACTGTAAATACTGCCTCATCTCAGAGATATAGACAAAAAAACGGTTGTTCAACTCTTCGTTAGCGCGTGATAGCAGATCTGGGAATATAAAGTAACAAATCTGGAAGAAAAGAAACAGAGGCAAAGTAACAAAGTTGTTAGAAAACGAAAAGAAAAGCGGTTGTTCCATCCTTCGTTAGCGCGTGATAGCAGATCTGGGAAAATAAAAGTAACAGGTCTGGAAAAAATGAAAAAGAGGCTAAGTAACAAAATTGGTATCCCTTGTTTCCTGTTTAGGATGTGGTTTCCGGTTTTTCTCTTTTCCAATCTTTTCACTCTTTTTTATTTTATTTTATTTTATTTTTTTCAATTGGAGTAGATAGACTAAACTATCGCGCGGTTCACACTCCACCCACGTCTATTGAACAGGTGAAGAGGCTCATCCCTTGTTTCCTGTTTAGGATGTGGTTTCCGGTTTTTCTCTTTTCCAATCTTTTCATTCTTTTTTTTATTTCTTTTTTTTTTCAATTGGAGTAGATAGACTAAACTATCGCCCGGTTCACACTCCACCCACGTCTATTGAACAGTTGAAGAGGCTCATCTTTTGTTCCCTGTTTAGGATGTGGTTTCCGTTTTTTCTGTTTGCCAATCTTTTCACTCTTTTTTATTCTATTTTATTTTTATTTTTTCAATTGGAGTAGATAGACTAAACTATCGCCCGGTTCATATTCCACCCACGTCTATTGAACAGGTGAAGAGGCTCATCCCTTGTTTCCTGTTTAGGATGTGGTTTCCGGTTTTTCTCTTTTCCAATCTTTTCAGTCTTTTTTATTTTATTTTATTTTTTTTTTCAATTGGAATAGATAGACTAAACTATCGCCCGGTTCACACTCCACCTACGTCTATTGAACAGGTGAAGAGGCTCATCCCTTGTTTCCTGTTTAGGATGTGGTTTCCGGTTTTTCTCTTTTCCAATCTTTTCAGTCTTTTTTATTTTATTTTATTTTTTTTTCAATTGGAATAGATAGACTAAACTATCGCCCGGTTCACACTCCACCCACGTCTATTGAACAGGTGAAGAGGCTCATCTTTTGTTCCCTGTTTAGGATGTGGTTTCCGTTTTTTCTGTTTGCCAATCTTTTCACTCTTTTTTATTCTATTTTATTTTTTTTTCAATTGGAGTAGATAGACTAAACTATCGCCCGGTTCACATTCCACCCACGTCTATTGAACAGGTGAAGAGGCTCATCTCTTGTTTCCTGTTTAGGATGTGGTTTCCAGTTTTTCTCTTTTCCAATCTTTCACTCTTACGTAGCCCTCTGCGCATCAGTGGCGTTTTCGCCTTGCTTGGGGTGATATGATTAAAAAAAAAACACGAAAAGAAAAGCAAAAAAAGCAGCAGTACTGGGAAAATAAAAGAAGCGGAAAAGTGTGTAAAAATAACAAGTAACAGATCTGGAGAAAATGTTTAAAAAAAAGGCGAGCGAAAGAAAAACAGGAAGGAATGGAAGCAAAAGTATGATAAAGACAGACAAACAGGTTTGCAGCATTGTGTTTTAATATTCCTTGACTCCTTTGATTTTTTTTTTTTAAAGTGGGCAAATATTTATTTATTTATTCTATTTCATTTTATTTTACTTATTTCTTAATTCTGGAACTCTGAAACATCTTACCAAGATATTTATTAATATACAGTCATTCGCTTCATAGCTAATTATTGACATTTATGAAGTTTGGACTATGAATGATTTTAATAGACTTTTTCTCTTTACGTTCTATCTTCTTTTGTGTTTTAAAATCAGGCTTTAAATCCGATTTTTTCCGGTTGATTAAATTTAAATCCATTTATAAAATAAATAAAATAATGTGAATTTAAGTTCAAAAACAAATTCTAAGTTTTGATTATGCCTCATTTCAACATTTGCTGGCCATGTTTTTTCTCTTGAAAGTATTTCTGGCATTTACAAAGCAGAAATTAAAGACGTGGATATATTCTTGCCTTTAATTAACTGGTGATAATTACTGATAATTAACGATTAACTGAATAATTTCTCGTTTTCTTTTGTTGTTCCTATAGATTGCTGAATGGAAACCAGATGGCGCTACGGTCGCTGACAGACTCAAGTTTATCAAAAAAAACACAGCGCTTCATTTAAATCTGAGAGTGTATTTGAGGACAAACTGAGAATAATGGTCGTTATAGTACGTTTTTCTTCTTTTTCTTCTCTCAGTCACGTCCATCTTCATTTTCTTTTTCTTTTTTTTTTTTTTTGGTTTATTCTCCTTCACTTGCTTCTTTCCTTTCTTCTTCCTCTTCCTCTTCTTCTTCTTCTTCTTCTTTGGCTGACTCGCCGTTACTTCTATTTTCCCTTTTTTTCTTTGGCTGATTCGACATCACTTCCATTTTCCCTTTCTTCTTCTTTTCATCTTCTTTTCTTCTTCTTTTCTTCTTTTTTTTTAGCTTATTCTCCGTCACTTCTATATGCCTATTCCTTCTTCTTCTTCTTCTTCTTCTTCTTCTTCTTCTTCTTCTTCTTCTTCTTCTTCTCATTATTATTATTATTGATACACCTCGCTTTCTTTCTTTTCTTCCATTCATTTTAATTGTCTACTTCATTTCTTCTTGTTCTCTTTCTTCATTCTTTCTTTCTTTTTTTCTATTATCATCATCATTATTATTATTGAGATACCTCGCTTTCTTTCTTTTCTTTTTACTCTTTTTAATTGTCGACTTCTTTTTTCTTCTTCTTCTTCTTCTTCATTCTTTCGTTCTTTCTTTCCTCTTTTTTCTTTTTATTATTATTATTATTATTATTATTAGATACCTCGCTTTCCTTTTTTCTTTCACTCATTTTAATCGTCTACTTCATTTCTTCTTCTTTCTTCTTTCTTTTTTCTTTCTATTTTTATTATTATTATTGAGATACCTCGCTTTTTTCTTTTCTTTCACTCGTTTCTCTTATCTACTTCATTTCGACCGTTTCTTCTTTTTCTTCTTATTCTTTTTCTTTTTCTTTTTTTTCTTCTTCTTCTTCTTTGGCTGACTCTCCGTTACTTTTATTTTTTTTCTTTGGCTGTCGACATCACTTCCATTTTCCCTTTCTTCTTCTTTTCATTTTCTTTTCTTCTTCTTCTTCGGCTTATTCTCCGTCACTTCTATATGCCTATTCTTTCTTCTTCTTCTTCTTCTTCTTCTTCTTGCTTACTTCCTGTCACTTGCTTATTTCCTTTCTTCTTCTTTTTCTTCTGTTTCTTCTTCTTTTGATTACTCTCCATCACATCCTTCTTTCTTTTCTTTTTATTCTTTCGTCAAATTCTTCTTTCTTTCGCTTCCACCCTTTTCTTTCCATTCTGTCTCCTTCCCTTCTCTTTGTCACCCTCTTCTTTTCATTTTTGATATTTTTCTCATACATTTCTTGTTCTTTATAAAATCTGTACAAACTTCGCCAAAGCTGATGGATAAGAGTCACCTCAAACCCTGCTTGACTGAAGTATGCGAAGGTCTACAAGACGTTCGATTAAATCGATGGAATAAAATCCTTTTGTGGCCTTGACAATATCCTATACTTCAGCCATCTTCATTAAATTAAGCACTGTCAACCATTATCATGACTTTTTAACTCGTATTTACTTGCATGGTCATTTTTATTACATTTATGAACCGCTGTTTGTGGAATCGACTCCCGAGAAGATGCTTCCTGTTCACTACAATCTTAACCTGTTCATGGTCAATCGTTATCCTCCCCACATATTCCCATAAACATCATACTTTTTTAGTGTGACGTTTACTCGTCCTGGTCACTATAATGATACCCGATTTCCGCGGTCGATCCATGGTTAATCACTTTGATCCAAACTCGGTCCTGACCCACGTTGTGTCTGATTGATCACAAGGTCGATTTGGTCGTTGACCGCTGAAATTTGCTGTGCCGAGTGGTCCGTTGTTAGGATGAAATGTCACATTGATTAATAACAACGAAAAATATATTTGCGAAATAAAAATTGAATTTTTATATAGGTGTTTTTCTCGCTACAATTCTTGGCTAAATTTTATTTCTCATTGTAAACAAATCCAATTCCAACCCGTGTCAACTATCGGATATAACACTTCTAGTTTAGTTTATCTGGCACAAGGCTCAGGTTGAGGGTTCTCCCCAGGCAGACAGACACGTGACAACACATCTCTCTTGTCTCGACGTCTGTAATTTCTCGCTCGACTGCTGGAAACTGGAACTGCTATGGTCGATTTGGGTTTCCGTTTTTATTAACCCATACACAAAGAAGTAATTCTTGTTACCGTTACCAGGTAATCTACCATTCCTTTGTGGTGAATGTGGTTAGAGGCACTGGGCTGCATTACCACTCCCTCCTTCTCTTGTTAGTATCTCACACCACCGCCTGTTGGGTGGTGCAGATACTCCTTTCTCCTTCTTAGTATTTCTACTGTGCCCGCCACCTTGAGCTACCCTTTGACTGGTCGGCGACACTCCTTCTCTCTCTCATTGGCATCTCTCACTACGCTCTTCAAGGACGTGGAATTCTCTCTCTCTCTCTCTCTCTCTCTCTCTCTCTCTCTCTCTCTCTCTCTCTCTCTTAAATCCCGGAATCTTTATTTTTAAAAAAATCTTTTCACCTGCTTCAAAATCGGATAAATGCCATATGCCCTTTCGTTCTGCTTCTACACCGTTTTTTTTTTTTTTTTTTTTTTTTTTTTTTTGTCAGGGTCGTTAAATTTCCCCAATAGCAAGGGAACCCTGCTTAGAGAAGAAACTTACCACCGGGGTGACCTCTCTTTGAGACCTTAATAAATTTTGTCATTTCCGATTTTGCTTTAAAATGGCAACCCGTGTCTTCCCGATTCTCGATGCTTATGTTTTCATAATCAACTCTGTGAACACTCATAAATCAGCAGTAAGCCCCAAAGTACATAGGAAATATCTCTTTATGTCTTTGGTTATTTTTGACAAGAAAAATCCTCACTTTTTGGTAAATGTTTTATTTGTTCCCCGAAGGCCTTTACCCCTTCAAATCTTTCCAAAACATCATTATTTCTGTGCAAATGTAAATGCTGAACTCAAATCGATAATTGTTTATTGAAGAAATCTACCTTTTTTCACGTTAACGACCAGAAAAATATCGAACTTCTTTTCGCTGTTTATCTCACCCCGTAACCATGCTTTAAAAATGTTATTCACTGCAGAATGACTTCATGCGTTGTTTGCCGATTTTTCGGCCGTTTTACTTCCTTTTTGCAATTACTACGCGGAAATTGAGTTCTGAAACCAAACAAATCGCAGAGCAATTACTCAAAGGAAGTAAATAGGCCGAAATAAGTATCCTACGCTTCAAGTCATTCAACGGTGAATCAGATATGAGAATGGTGGTAAGGGGTGAGATATAATCCGATTTTTTTCTGGTCAATAACATGAAAAAAGGTAGGTTTCTTCAATAAACAATTATCAATTTGAGTTCAGCATATACATTTGCACGGAATTAAGGATGCTTTGGAAAGATTTGACGGGGTAAATACCTTCGGGGAATTAATAAAAAATATATCCACTTTTTCTTGTCAGTATATCCACTGTTATATCCACTGAAAACTCCTCATTTTTTTTCTCTGAGTATATCCATCGCGAGATATGTACCAGAAAATAATGTTACATCATGACCTTGAGTGGCTTTTGGGCCTTATGTCTGGTGATCATCATCGTATAAAACAAATGCATGACTGTCGAATATTATTATTACTTTGGATAGTATTTACTTTCATCTTTATTTTTATTATTACTAATGTTTGACTAGGATTTTCTTTCATTTTCATACAACATGTCTTAACCTTCCACTAACTCATTGTGACTTTTGTCTTATAAAGATTTATATTCCACATTAATTAACCTAATAATAGTTTTGTTTTTCATTTAGCCAACCTAAGCTAAACTAAATAAACAATAATTTCTCTTTTTTATTTATGTTGTAATCAGGAGAGACCGTTTGTGTTCTACGATTCAAAAAACCACTGGCAAGGATTCACCATCGATTTGCTTCAGAAACTCAGTGAACGTTTATCTTTCGATTACGAAATCAAAAGAGCCGACGAGTATGGCGTCAAGTTGGAAAATGGCAATTGGACGGGAATGGTAGAAGGTATTCGTAAAGGGGTAAGTATAACTGTGTGGATATATATATATATATATATATGTGTGTGTGTGTGTGTGTGTGTGTGTGTGTGTGTGTGTGTGTGTGTGTGTGTCCCCGTTACCTATAGACTCCGAAACGGCTGAACCGATTTTCTTGAAAATTTACACAGTTGTACCATAAGCGTCTGCGAGTGTTCTTAGCTAGGTTTTATGTTGAGGTAAATATCGAAAATCGATAATCGAAAAAATCGGGTTATAGAAGGAGTGGCCCAATTTTAATCACATTTGATACACTCATACACAAAGACATTAGAAACAATATTCTGAAGTTTCAAGGTTGCAGTTCTTACAATAGTGCAGAAAATCGATAATATACATATATATATAAAAGGCAAGATGTGTGTGTGTGTGTGTGTGTGTGTGTGTGTGTGTGTGTGTGTGTGTGTGTGTGTGTGTGTGTGTTTATCTGCCTGTATGTCTGTATTTTTTTCAGTCCTTTTATTTTACTTTTTGCATCGGGTTTGGAACTAAGTGGGTATAATTATAGTTCTTAGTCTCAGCCATGATACCATTTACTCAGAGGACTTATTTACCCTTCAAAATTCAGTTTAGGACGAAAAAAACTTCTTTGATATCGATAGCAGGAAATCAAAATTTAACTTACATCCATTCATTTTTCTTTCAGTCTACGGTTTCGCTTTAACTGGAAACAACTATTGCTTTTTAGTCTTTCGTGCCAACGTCCAAAGATTCTGAGCTCCTGGACCATGGATTAGTTTTAAAGCTTTCATTACACCCGAGCAACGCTGGGCTATACTGCTAGTATATATATATATATATATATATATATATATATATATATATATGTGTGTGTGTGTGTGTGTGTGTGTGTGTGTGTGTGGTCTGAAAATAGTTCTTAAGCATGAAACAGTCTGTCGCCACTGGGTGTTGACCTCAATGTTCACTTTCATATTTACATAGAGTCTATCTCTTATACCGAGCACTTTTACGCATAAATATAGCATACCTTAAAGCTATATTTCATGATAGATAGATAGATAGATAGATAGATAGATAGATAGATAGATAGATAGATAGATAGATAGATAGATAGATATTCCAAACACTGACCTTCAGTTTCTACAAAAATGATTTCGTCAGGCATTAAGTTAATATGTTTTGTCTAAAAAAAATATTAATAGTTGCACTTGCATTGACAATAGTGGGAGAGGAAAAGAAAAAGAGATAGAAAGGCAAAGTTGAATAGAAAAACAAAATCGTTTGTACAAACACTCTTATCCGGAATCATAATTGGCCAATAGAAATTCTCTTGCATGTTTGCAGGCCGCCATGACTTCTGATCTCTCTCTAAGTAGTTTATCTCGCTCGGGATACATCATTATGGCTAGTTTCTCTTCCTGGCAATTTTCTCTGTAACCTTGTAATAATTGCTACAAAGAATATATAGAAGAAACATCAAGAAATTTAAATAAAAAATTATTTGAACATAAAAATATTACACAACATCACATTAAGCGCACTAGTTGCTTACCGTAACGAGACTGACCACCATTTTGACATAAACATGCTACTCCAACTAATTAAAAAAACAATTCAATAAAATCAAAATTTTTAGAAAGTGCTTTAATTTGTAGATTACCCACAGCGAATTTGCGTCTAGGTTCTTACACCGTTTCACTATCTTTGGCAAGTATTTTGTTGTTATAATGTGTGAAATTTAATAACAAAAGTTATTAAAGGAAAAAAAAAAATCTAAATGAAATCGACCAGATTATATAAGTCAAGCGCATATTAATTTTTTTTTCTAAATTTAAAATTCCCAGCGTCCGTGTGTATGTGTAGTTACATCAGTCAGTCAGTTAAGTGCCATATGTGAAACACGCTTAGGCGATCATGTCTCGAAAGAAACATGACTGACTGGGCAGAAGATTATCCCGCAGTAGGTTACCATTGCTTTCTGCGATAGACTGGTTGCCTACCAAGGCTATAGAACCCAATCTGTCCTGTTATTTGACTCATAGCTAGAGGGAGAAGCGCTGTATTATATTATTACGTAGTAATTAGTGGGGGATCAGTTTATTACTTCATAACAATAGAAATCCGATCCCCCACTTTATGACCAGTAGAAACCTTAATCATAATCCCAACTATTATATTCAGTCAGTCAGTTAAGTGCCATACGTGATACACGCTTTGGGCGATCATGTCTCGAAAGAAACATGACTGACTGGGCAGAAGATTATCCCGCAGTAGGTTGCCATTGCTTTCTGCGGTAGACTGGTTGCCAGCCAAGGATATAGAACCCAATCTGTCCGATTATTTAACCCATAACTGGAAGGAAGAGACAGATTAATACCTTTCCCAAGGGTATTTGCGCGCAAGTGAATGCAATAAATTCAACTGGAATTTGAACTCGGCTCCCCGTTTTCTCGTTCCGAACCGATATCCAATGCACCACAACGCACATATCACTGTAAAAAAAAAACTTTCGGTGATGTTCGAAAATGACAAAAAGCGTCACACGAAAACTTCTTTCTGTTTTTTCATAATATACAGTCATCGGCAGACAGTCTGCCGATAAGGTAAGGTTAGACGTCCGATTAGGTAAGGTTAGACGTCCGATTAGGTAAGGTTAGACGCCCGATTAGGTAAGGTTAGACGCCCGATTAGGTAAGGTTAGACGTCCGATTAGGTAAGGTTAGACGTCCGATTAGGTAAGGTTAGACGTCCGATAAGGTAAGGTTAGACGTCCGATAAGGTAAGGTTAGACGTCCGATTAGGTAAGGTTAGACGTCCGATTAGGTAAGGTTAGACGTCCGATTAGGTAAGGTTAGACGTCCGATTAGGTAAGGTTAGACGTCCGATAAGGTAAGGTTAGACGTCCGATTAGGTAAGGTTAGACGTCCGATTAGGTAAGGTTAGACGTCCGATTAGGTAAGGTTAGACGTCCGATTCCTTCTAGTCAGGATTATATCCCAACTGAATTAACATCAGTCGGCGATTCTAACCTCTAAGCTATAGGCGCAAGGTAGAGGAAGGTGGATTTTAGCGTGTTATATGCACAATGTAAACACACCAGTAGCCGAGAGTGTTCAAATTTATTACTGAATAAACGATGCGTAAATATATGCGTGCGCGTGTGTTATCAATATAAATTTGTGAAATATGTGCATTGGTAGACAGTATGGTTACACAAGTCAATAGTAATAAGTCCATTGACGACCTTATTGAAGCTCCCAATTCTTTAACTCAAACGGAAGTACTCCCTTCGTTATCCACAGCTAAAACAAACTTAACTGTACGGTAGGCAGGGAAGTTTAACAGAGCCCGGTAGACTGCACGACTGCCCAGGCGATCAGCAGTGACATTAACGTGCTTCTGTCAATAGTGACGCCTTCGACCAACAGCGAAATCAGCAACAGTGGAGACGAGCTCTTGACTACTAGAACGCAATATTTCTATCACAAGTCTGTCTCACTTGACTTCCTATGCGTGTTAATTTTCTCCCACGAGTCTATCTCAACTACTATCTTGTGTTATACCCCGAACAAACTCTTAGTCTCCGGAACGTAGATCTCAAGAAATAAAATCTATTTTACTAATGTCAACCACGTCTTCTCTCCATTAGTTATTTTGTCGCTTCTTGTTAACGTTATTCTTGTTTGAGTTTTCTGATAAATAATAATTCTAATTATTGAATAAACTCCTTGCGAATTCCACAACTATAAAATACTCGTAGAAATTACCCATTTTTAAATATCTAAACTTCCTGATGTTATTATTCAAGGAAGGAAGAGAGTTAAAATGAAAAGATTCATTATAAGATGGAACATATTACAGAAGCAGACCCTAAACACGAATTTTTTTCTTTCCCTAAAAGCAAAAGGCACTTTTGATATATCTTTTCTTACGTCTATTAGTCCTTCCGGTAGCAAGGTTTCTGATCTTGGAGATTGGAGGTTTTGGAGAAATGAAATCACCTCTTAATTGCTGTTGTTCCAGGGTTCGTTCTGATCCGGGGTGGTAGCACTTGTTAGAATCTCAGCTATGGGTAAATAGTGAACCCTCAAAATAAAAACAAGACACTATACCAGTGTAAATATACATTTTTATAGTAAAAATAACTGCAATACATTTTATATGAAAAAAATATTACCAAAAATATCTAAACTTACTTATAAATGGTACTTTGTCTCTGTGTGTGTGTGTGCATGTGTGTGTGTGTGTGTGTCCGTTACCTATAGACTCCGAAACGGCTGAACCGATTTTCTTGAAAAACAGTTGTACTATAAACGTCTGCGAGTGTTCTTAGCTTGGTTTTGTGTCGAGGTACCCCCGATAAATATCAAAAATTGATAATCGAAAAAATCGGGTTATAGAAGGAGTGGGCCGATTTTAATCAAATTTGATACAATCATAGACAAAGACATAAGAAACGATATTCAGAAGTTTCAAGGCTGAAGTTCTTACAATAGTGCAGAAAATCAATAATATATTTATATATAAAAGGCAAGATGTTTGTGTGTGTGTCAGTTTATCTGTCTGTATGTCCTTTATACAAATCCACAATTTTTATCCGATTCTCACCAAAATTCACACAAATATTCTTTAGGCTGAGTCTGAGCTCCAGGACCATGGATTAGTTTTAAAGCTTTCATTACACCCGAGCAACGCCGGGCTATACTGCTAATTTGTAATAAAATGACCAACAATACATGATTATAGTAAAATGGCCAACCATATACTTAAGCTTCAGTTGAAGGCATAAAATTGCTTTTAAAATATATTTAGTTGAAGCCAAAAATTGCTTTCAAAATATTTAGATTTCGGCATTAATTAAATCATAAAAGTTTATATGCGTCTGAACAAAATCAACCAATCAGACATACATCATTAAATTTTAATTTTCTAATCAATCATAATTTTAAATTTAATTGTTGAATAAGCTCCCTTCGAGTTCTGTGGATATAAAATGACCGTGAAAATTATCCTATTGCAACATTGAATATTTGAGCTTAACAACTTTAAGAAAATATTGCAATAAATAAATATTTTCTTTCTATTTTTCCAGGAAGCCGATCTTGGAATGGGCGCCATTTCTATTACGTCACAGAGAGATGAAGTGGTAGACTTTAGCCTAGGAATATTGACCACGGGTGTTAACATCTTGATCAACAAACCGAAAAGCACGCAGAACATTTTCCAGTTTCTTGTTTCCTTCTCTTTGCGCCTATGGATGGCTATTGTCGGTATTGTGGTTGGAGTAAGTGCCCTGTACATTATCCTTGATCTCCCGAACGAGCCTCGCCAATTCACCATTAAGGAGACGCTCTGGTTCAGTGTCGGTACACTTATGATGCGAGGAACGGACTTCTCGCCAAGGCGCACTTCCCACCGGATACTGACCGCAGGTTTTACATTTTTTGTACTGGTCATCATTTCTACCTATACAGCTAATCTAGCCGCTTTTTTGACCATGCCAAATCTGAAAACCCCAATTAGCACCTTGGATGAACTTCTCCATTCTAATATGCCCTGCGGCACCGTGAAAAACACCAATACGATGTCAGTGTTAGAGAAGCAGTATCCAATCCTCTTCAAAAAGATGGTGGAGTCCGAAGGTCTCGTTACGAGTGAAGTGGGACTAGCAAGAGCCAACACCACGCCATTCGCCTTCGTATACGACTATTTGATCAACAGATACGCTGAGATTACTTATTGCGGTACCATGAGTTCTGGGGCACCGATTCTTCTCCAAGAACACGGAATTGTTATGCGGGATGGTGCACCATTTAAAACCAAGATTAATATTGAACTATTGAAGATGAAGGAAGAGAAGGTCATCGAATCATTATATACAAGGTATTTTTTATATTCATACTTACATCTGTACGTACTCACATATAAAATACACACGAGAGGCCAAAGATTTGGGGGTTATGCTATGAATGGAAATAGAAAATTTCAAACCTTCTTTGGTTTATTTAACTCATATCTCTCCTGCTACCCATAAGCATGGACCAAGCAAGTCTCCTCGAAAGCAATATACTGCACCTCCTCGGCCTTACCCTATCTTCCGAGTCAATAGCTATATCCACTGCTAGGAAGGTTAGGTCACTGTGTAGTGCCAGGAAGATTTTTTTCCGCCTGAATCCATCTTGCATATATACAAATCAACCATTCGACTGTGCACAGAATACTGTTGCCATATCTAGTCAGGCGCCCCTGCTGTTCGTCTTAGTGTTCTCGACAGGCTCCAAAGGCGAATCTGTAATGTGATTGGTCCCGACCTGGCAGCTCGACTCCAGCTACTTTCTCATCGGCAAAATGTGGCTTCCCTCTGTCTCTTCTATAAATATTTTCATGGCTTCTACTCTGAAGAACTTAGGTCACTGGTGGCATCTACATAAGAATTTACTCGGGGAAATAGAATGGCATCAAAGTCCAACCCTTTTACAGTTAGATCAATCAAATGCAAGCGACAATTTTACTCCATCAGCTATAACCTCTAAGAATTTAAATGCAAAGTCAATTCCCATCTTTTATCCACTTAACTCCAGCCCTTTCCACATCACCCCGTGTATCTTGTTCTTTTCCTTTCTCTCTACCTTCGTAACTGTCTTCACTCCTGTGTTCATATCCTTTTTTCTTTCTCTCCCTGTAGTTGGTTCGTCTGTGTCTTCACTCTTTTCCTGTCTAAAACTTTAACTCTTATGTAGCCCCCTGCACATCAGTGGTGGTACCCCCTTGCTCGGGGTGAAATTATTAAAAAAAAACTAAGATTCTAAAACTGCAGGGTAGAGCAGACAAAAAACAGGAACAAAATAAAATATCGTCTGGCCAAAGTCATAGCGTTCGGTCTTGTCAGTTTAAGTTTGCGCTTGAAGAATCTGCATTTTGTAGGGAAACAGTTTCAAATCACTATGGATAATTCGGCGCACATATTTCCTATAAATGCCCACTTTCTGTGACAGCCCGTCTGATAGATTTCCAACTGGTCCCTGATGTCTTGAACATGAGCCGGCGTCATCGCTATAAACTTTGGATCACAATAGTCTTTGTTATTGTTAACATCACTTTCAGTGTTTATTAAACTTTTCTACCAAATTTGTGATCGTGTGGCGATGGGGAATTTTCCTCCCAGAATATTCGCGTGGAAATTGCTTCTGAACAAGTGGAGATGACTTTGTTGCAAAATACAGTTCCACAACCTTTGTCCTCTCTTCAACCGAAAACTACTCGTAGTAGGCCATCTTGGTGTCAGATAAAACCTATAGGCATGCTATGCCCATAGGTTTTATCTGACAAAAAAAATAAAAAAAATAAAAATATTATCTTATTATTTTTATCTTATCTTATTATCTTATCTTATTATTTTTATCTTATTATATTCTTATATTATCTTATTATTTTTATCTTATCTTATTATCTTATCTTATTATTTTTTATCTTATTATATTCTTATATTATCTTATTATTTTTATCTTATCTTATTATCTTATCTTATTATTTTTTATATTATCTTATTATATTCTTATATTATCTTATTATTTTTATCTTATCTTATTATCTTATCTTATTATTTTTTATCTTATTATATTCTTATATTATCTTATTATTTTTATCTTATCTTATTATCTTATCTTATTATTTTTTATCTTATTATATTCTTATATTATCTTATTATTTTTATCTTATCTTATTATCTTATCTTATTATTTTTTATATTATCTTATTATATTCTTATATTATCTTATTATTTTTATCTTATCTTATTATCTTATCTTATTATTTTTTATATTATTATATTCTTATATTATCTTATTATTTTTATCTTATCTTATTATCTTATCTTATTATTTTTTATATTATCTTATTATATTCTTATATTATCTTATTATTTTTATCTTATCTTATTATCTTATCTTATTATTTTTTATCTTATTATATTCTTATATTATCTTATTATTTTTATCTTATCTTATTATCTTATCTTATTATTTTTTATCTTATTATATTCTTATATTATCTTATTATTTTTATCTTATCTTATTATCTTATCTTATTATTTTTTATATTATCTTATTATATTCTTATATTATCTTATTATTTTTATCTTATCTTATTATCTTATCTTATTATTTTTTATATTATTATATTCTTATATTATCTTATTATTTTTATCTTATCTTATTATCTTATCTTATTATTTTTTATATTATCTTATTATATTCTTATATTATCTTATTATTTTTATCTTATCTTATTATCTTATCTTATTATTTTTTATATTATTATATTCTTATATTATCTTATTATTTTTATCTTATCTTATTATCTTATCTTATTATTTTTTATATTATCTTATTATATTCTTATATTATCTTATTATTTTTATCTTATCTTATTATCTCATCTTATTATTTTTTATATTATTATATTCTTATATTATCTTATTATTTTTATCTTATCTTATTATCTTATCTTATTATTTTTTATATTATTATATTCTTATATTATCTTATTATTTTTATCTTATCTTATTATCTTATCTTATTATTTTTTATATTATCTTATTATATTCTTATATTATCTTATTATTTTTATCTTATCTTATTATCTTATCTTATTATTTTTTATATTATTATATTCTTATATTATCTTATTATTTTTATCTTATCTTATTATCTTATCTTATTATTTTTTATATTATCTTATTATATTCTTATATTATCTTATTATTTTTATCTTATCTTATTATCTCATCTTATTATTTTTTATCTTATTATATTCTTATATTATCTTATTATTTTTATCTTATCTTATTATCTTATCTTATTATTTTTTATATTATCTTATTATATTCTTATATTATCTTATTATTTTTATCTTATCTTATTATCTTATCTTATTATTTTTTATATTATTATATTCTTATATTATCTTATTATTTTTATCTTATCTTATTATCTTATCTTATTATTTTTATATTATCTTATTATATTCTTATATTATCTTATTATTTTTATCTGAAAAAAATAAAAAGTAAAAAATTATTTCTTTAGAAAATGTTACCCTTTATTTTTGTCCCTGTTTTTATGGTTGAACCTCTATTTAACCAATTAGTACAGTGTTTCTCAACCTATTTTTTAAACAGGACTCCCAGGAACGGCGGTGCAATTGTGGTGTAGTGGATATTGGCTCGAAACGAGAAATCGGGGAGCCGAGTTCAAATTCCAGTTAAATTCCTTGCATTCACTTACGCGCAAATACCCTTGGGAAAAGTATTAATCTGTTTCTTCCCTCCAGTTATGTGTTAAATAACAGGACAGATTGGGTTCTGTAGTCTTGGCTGGCAACTTGGCTACCGCAGAAAGTAATGGAAATCTTCTGTCCATTCAGTCATGTCTCTTTTGGGACATGATCACCCAAGCGTATATCACGTATGGCACTTAACCGAGTGACTGACATCCAGGATAATAAAAAACACTGCACACTTATCAAAATTTTTGAAGGGCATACATTAGGTTGCCATTGCTTTCTGCGATAGACTGGTTGCCGACCAAGGCTATAGAACCCAATTATTTAACCCATAACTGGAGGGAATAGACGGATTAATACCTTTCCCAAGGGTATTTGCGCGTAAGTGAATGCAAGGAATTCAACTGGAATTCGAACTCGGTTCTCCGATTTCTCGTTCCGAGCCGATATCCACTGCGCCACTACGCACATCCGCACATTCAAATACACATAATCGAAAAATAGTGAAAAATTATTTTAAATAAAAGTTTGGTATATATTCATTTATTCAAATATTAACGCAGTGCCGTTACTTCTTCCGTGCACACATACATACATACATATATAGATATAACTACAAAAATATCAATCATAATATAGATGAAAAAATCACATCAAAAATTTTAAAAAAAACTCTGCCTTACACACAGTAGAATACTAACGAAAAAAGAAAAATATTTCCTTACAGACTTTACTTCAAAAACCAGTAACTTTTACGGACTTCCAAAGATACACAAATCAAACACAATTAAAGCAGCTATCCAGGAACAAAAATCGGAATATATCCACACCCCAAACTCCAGTGACCTTCAATTTAGACCAATTGTAGCAGGACCAGCCTGCCCTACAAGCAGACTGAGCAATTTAATTGATAAAATATTACAACCTTACACCACAAAAATAATAAGTTACATCAGAGACAGCACACATTTCGTAAGCTTCATGCCAAAGAAAGCAGAACCAGATACACTCTTAGTAACTTTTGACGTGAACAGCCTGTACAGCAACATACCCCAGGAACTAGGAAAATAAGCCATTGCATTTTGGATAGAGAAACACCCAGAAATACTCCCCACACGCTTCACAAAATAATTTATTTTACAAAGTATAGATCTAATTTTGCACAACAATTCCTTCCAGTTTAACAACAAAAATTATATACAAGCAACAAGTACCGCGTTGGGAACCAAAATGGCACCGACATATGCAACACTCACCCTAGCATATCTAGAAGAAAACCTATACAACCAAATAGGGCATAAATATGGGGAAAACATAAAAACAGAATTCACGAAATCATGGAAGAGATACCTGGATGACTGTTTTATCTTTTGGAAATCAACATGGGGGGGGGGGGTGCATAAACAAAGTACACAATATACTACAACACCTGCACCCCAAAATCAAGTTCTCGCTAGAATATAGTTATAAAGAATTACCGTTCCTAGATATACTCATAAAAAACGAAAACAATCACATCATCCCAGACATTTACCACAAACCCACAGACACCCAACAATACCTCCACTTCAAGAGTCACCATCCAAAAAGCTGTTTAAAATCCATCCCCTATTCCCTAGCACGACGAATTTGCACGATAGTAACTGACAAAACCCTCCGTAAAATATGCCTAGAAGAACTACGAAAAATATTACAAATTAGATAAGAGGATACCCCACCTCACTAATAGACAAGGGTTTCCAACTAGCAGAAAAAATATCATTAGAATCCCTCCGGAATAAAAACAAAAAACAACAAAAAAAAACACGAATAAGAAGATAAAATTCTAGCATACGTTTCCACTCACAACAAAAACAATCCAGAATTATTCACAAAGATCAAAACCCACATGGAATTACTCAACAATAATGAAAAAATAAAAGAAATCTTTTTGACAACCAAAATAATTAGCAGCAAACGCCAGCCCCAAAATTTAAAATACATTCTAACCTCATCGAAATTCGAACAACGACACACAACACAGGCCGTCACAAAATGCGACAAAAAATGTGGAGTGTGCAACATAATAATAGAAGGAAAACACTTCCAGTTCAAAAACGCAACTACATTCGAAATAAAATCGGATCTGAGCTGCAACTCGAAAAATGTAGTTTACGCTCTAAAATGCGGCAAATGCGCAAAGATATACGTAGGAGCGACACAATGCTTGAAAAATAGAATTTCTCTTCATAGAAGCAATATGAAATTATCACATAACAGGAAATTATATGTTTCGCAACATTTGCATGAATGTAGTGATGGCAAATTCAAAATTATGCCTATATATCAAAACACAGATTATGAAATATTAATAATGCAGGAAGAAAGATTCATAAAAAAATACAAGCCTTCGCTCAACAAAACAACATGAAACACACACACACACACACACACACACACACCGAAAAACATACAGACACACACATACATACACATATACATACACACACACCAAATAAAAAAAATAACCCCAAACAATAAAAAAACAGATGACCCATAAAAAACAATTCTAAAACATAAAGACGAAATAAAAAATGCTCACACACACACACACACACACACACACACACACACACACACACACACACACACAGAGAGAGAGAGAGAGAGAAAGAGAGAAAGAGAGAGAGATACACAGACACATGCACACACCAAATTCAAAACACCGTCAAAGCAATAAAGAACAACCAACTGACCGATGATAGAAAAGCAAAGGTGACTAGAAGATAATTTTAACATACTGAAAAGGTAACCCCAGACCCAAATCACTTCAAATTGCGATAAACACTTGATTCATTCATCTGTTTATTTATTTATCTGTTTATCCATTTATATACGTGCTGATGTGAAGAAAACACATACCATTCAACGTGCCAAAATTTGATTTATTTTATTTTATCTTATTTTATTTTATTTAACTGATTTTTTTATTTTCTTATTTTTTCTACTTACTTATTTATAAAACAAGTTGGACATCAGAAACAAAAGAACTCGATAAGTAAAGCTACAAATTTATTCGCCTGAAGAGAGTCAATCTTAGACTCGAAACACATGTAGCATCACAAATACCATTATGGACACTTAATGTATCATAACATGTATAATAACAAAAACAATAAATATACACTTTAAAAAAAACGTTCACGGCTTTTCACACTTTTTATTCTATACCAATTTCTCTCGTTGGAATAACCCTATTTCTTTATCCAATATATATATATATATATATATATATCATAACAATACTTCACGGCACATTTTAGTGGAACGCGCGGCACATTGGTGTGCCGCTGCACGGTGGTTGAAAATCACTGCATTAGATTGGTGTCCAATATTTTAGAGAGGGGGTTACCTAAGACTTTTAATATACTAGCCATAAGATTGCCCTTAGCCAAAAAGGTAGAAATTCTTGTGAATGCTGAAATTATTCTGCTTTCATTTCCTTCTTTCTTTCTTTCTTTCTTTCTTTCTTTCTTCTTCTTCTTCTTCTTCTTCTTCTTCTTCTTCTTCTTCTTCTTACTACTACGACTACTACTATTACTACTACTTCCTATTTGTGCTGTTATTATTATTATCATTATAATTTTTAGCTGTTTAATCCTGAAGACCGATCAAACTAAACTTCGTTCTTAGAATGCTCTTCTTCTTCTTCTTCTTCTTCTTCTTCTTCTTCTTTTTCTTCTTCTTCTTCTTCTTCTTCTTCTTACTACTACTGCTACTACTACTTTTTGCTATTATTATTATTATTATAGCTATTTCAACCTAAAGTTTGATCAAGCTAAACTATTAATTCGATAGCTGCAATCTCCAAGAATTTTAATGTACGTTCAATAGTCATCTCCTATCTCACTAACTCGCATCCTTTCTCTCATGTTCTCTTCTCTGCCCACTTCACTCTCATCACACCAGTATTCTCATCCTTTTCTTGCCCACTTCCTGACACCCCCTATACCCTTGTCTCTCTTTCTCGTCACTTTCCTCCTATGTAACCCCATGCGCACCAGAGGCAGTAAAATTGCCTTGATTGGGGTGAAATGATTTTAAAAAATTCTGAAGTAAAAAAATATTTTCTTCTTTAAACTTTCTAATGATACGACGCGTAATCTCTTTATTATTATTATTATTATTATTATTATTATTATTATTATTATTATTATTATTAATTCGTTTGTTTAATATTGTTTCTTTTTTGTTCCAGGTGGTGGCGGGACAAAAACAAATGCCATGCCCATAGGGTTGATTTAGAAAAGTCAGATTTAGACGTTAAAGACACTGCTGGTGTGTTCCTTCTACTGGCTGGTGGACTTGTCTGTTCCCTAGCGTTTTTCCTTTTCAAGAAATTCTATCTCCAATCAAAGCTTTTAACGCAACAAACCGCAGAAGTTGAGGCCGGCACTTCTAAAATTGCCTTGATGAACAAAACTGGCTAAAATGTTATCACGAAGGGTTTTTGCTTAAATGAGAGATTTTCGACAAATTTTGCGAGAAGAGATTTGAAAGTAGCGACTTCAGTGAAAAAATAAGTTTAAATTATTTCAAGAGATAAGTTCCAGTTTTTGTAAAGCGGTTAAAAATTTTCATTGATTGTTTTAACCAATGAAAGAGTTTTTTTTTTCTTTTGTTCTTTCTTTCTTTTATTCGTTCGGAATTATGATAATCTTTTTCTGTCGTATAAACACAGATAACTACGTCTATGTGCTCAATCATTTTAATTGTACAAATTCTTATTCATTCAAACTTTTATTTGTGAAGCTTCAAAGCCGTGCACAGCGTTCTTGAGATCAAATCTATAAAGGGCAGAATAGCATGCATGTGTTTACGAAGGACGCGAAACAGAAAAGATTGAATTGGTATAATTGTACATGAAAGCAAGAGGCGGACAAAAAAAAAGAAATTAATATCCATTTGTACGAAAGCAAGACAAAGAAAAGTGAGTGTATTGTTTATCACTTTAAGAAAAGTCATTCACTTAGTTCTTTGTTGAATAACTGCTACAAACACGCCTTCGCTTCGCTGAGTAGATAGGTCCGGTTGGGAGATGACCACTGAAAATTCCACGGATTTGCTATTTGAATTTTCCGACGAACCATAAATCATAAGCTCATGATTAAATAAGATGCTTGCAGGATTCAGTCAGTTAAGTGCCATACGTGATACACGCTTTGGGCGATCGTGTCTCGAAAGAGACATGACTGACTGGACAGAAGATTATCCAGCAGTAGGTTGCCATTGCTTTCTGCGGTAGACTGGTTGCCGACCAAGGCTATAGAACCCAATCTGTCTTATTATTTAACCCATAACTGGAAGGAATAGACGGATTAATACCTTTCCCAGGGGTATTTGCGCGCAAGTGAATGCAATGAATTCAGCTGGAATTCGAACTCGGCTCCTCGATTTCTCGTTCCGAGCCAATATCCAATGCACCACAACGCACATCCTGCAGGATTCACGACTACAAAATACGCGTTGAAGTTCATTTATCCCCTCGTTAAATATTTGAGTGTAACAACTTTTACAAAATATTACAATAAATATGAATGCAGGTCATTGTTTAAAGACGCAAGGGGATACAACTGAAAAGATTTGAAACTGATGCGTTTCTTTTTACTGAAGCAGATATGAGAGTGTTATTGGCTCTCACACATAAGAACATTAACGCCTTCTCTATCTACTCTTACTTTTTTTATTTCTTTATTTTTTCTTTCACTGAAGCTAAACAGCGTCTCTAATATGTCTTTCTCGTCTTTCCTTGCGATCAAGACGTAATAGTTAATATTTATGAGAAATTAAAGGGATTTTCTTTCTGTATTTCCTTTATATCTTTTTTAGAAACGACTTAACATGACTGACTGGGCAGAAGATTATCCCGCAGTAGTTTGCTATTACTTTCTGCGGTAGACTGGTTGCCAGCCAAGGCTATAGAACCCAGTCTGTTCTGTTATTTAACCCATAACTGGAGGGAAGAGACAGATTAATAACTTTCCCAAGGGTATTTGCGCGTAAGTGAATGCAAAAAATTCAACTGGAATTCGAACTCGGTTCCCCGATTTCTCGTCCTAAGCCGATATCCACTGAACCACAACGCACATAGATGTCCAGAATAGTAGTTTACTCGAGAGTTATTTTTGTTTTTTTCTTGCCAGCAGTGCAAAGAGCATTCTGCGTCGGTGTTAGATGCTAAAAGTATCAACAATGGGTCCATAGAGCTTGTGATTTAGTTGGATTTGGTCTCCAAGAGATGTTCAATATAGTTCTCAGCATACGAGTTCCATCAAGCGTAGATTGTAAGGTTTTAGTTAATGTCCAGGTAGTGGGACCATACATTTACACCACCTCTATAGTGGTGCGAAAGAATCTCTGCCTGAGATTGTCTGGTACATAAGGGTTCTCGCTTAAATCTATTTTATTCAAGATGGCCCAGGCTTTAGCCAAGCGAATATTCACAACCCTCTCAGTAGAATTTAACTCACTTCCTAAGTGCGACAGATTTTATTGATTCGCCTGAGATAGTTTGTATATAGCCTTACTGGTTGAAGTTTATGAAGTCATTTTTAGAGGCCTTGAAATAAAGTCCAACATCATTGGCAGCATTTTTCTACAATAGAATTCATTAGCTCCACATTCTTATTCTTCTATGTGCCCTGCCTCTTCAGGACGTAGGCGATCATGGATCTCCATGTCTCCCTATCCCTTGTGGCTCTTAGTATGTTTGCTCCTGTTACACCTCGCAACCCCCGTTCCGTCATCCACCTGATCAGGCCCTGCAAATATGTTATCCGCTGCCTTCCTCTGTCTCTTTTTCCTTCTATCTGGCCAGTCAGTATCAGGTTCTCCAAGCTCTCCTTCCTCATTGCATGTCCCAGGAACTTCAGTTGTCTCTTCCTGAAGCTCAGTATTAATTTCCTTTTTGTTGCCATTCTTTCCAACACCTCATCGTTGCTAGGATGATGTCCACGATATCCGCAGCATCTTTCTGTAGAACCACATTTCCGCTGCTTCAAGTTTTGTTCTTATTTTCGATGATATTGTCCAGCATTCACTCCATTATTAATATTTATTATAGATTCAGTGTATGTCCCATCTCTTCCTGCTTTGGAAAGGTTTATAAAACTGACGAAGGCCTAAAAATCGTTCAGTAAGTATTCTGTTATCTTTACAACTTTTATTTATATGAGTGCAAATTGTATAGTGATTTTCTAAGCGTAGCTTAGATGTGGTATAAGGCCGAAGGTATGGGGCACCCAGTGAGGATCGAACTCATTAATCAGTTGTGATTGATCTAGCGAGACAAGTTTGCTGACCATTACCCCACGCCGAGGTGATCCAAAAATATGGAACGCTTAAATAAAAATGTCAACCAAACTTATCTTCTCTGTATCGTTCCAACTTTAATATATGTTGCTTTTCTAAGCGCTGCTTAGATATGGCACAAGGCCGAAGGTTGTAATAGGTTCTAGCGAGAATGCTAAACATTACACCACTTTGGGGTGCCAAAGAGGAAAGGTCATCAAAACAATCAGTATGAAAATATTTTAGAAAAGTCAGAGGGAGGCTACATTACGGTGGTGGGAAAGTGACGAAAGCCGATATCTCAGGTCAGGACCAATAACATTGCAAATTCTACTTAGAATTACTATATACATAGCAGAAGCCGCAGACCAGATGTAGAAGCAATACACTACTCAGTTTTAATAGGTTTTATCGAAGCTTATTAACCATTGCACCACATCAAGGTGCTCGAGTATAGATAGTATAATATGAGAGAAAGAAACTGGAATGCTTGTTTGTAGGAGTGTGTTAATGTGTGTTAATGTGGTAGAATTTGTGGGGTGGGATGAAATAAGCATTCTGCCAACTTTGACAAAAAGCCCGTTTTCGTTGACTGGAACTATGTTGACTTCTGCTTCAATGAAAGAAATTTGACTATCACTCAGCTGCAGGGGCCTGTGATTGTTTTACGTAAAACTAGTCTAGACTGGGACCAGTAAAGCCTGAATCTATCTGAAATTAACGGGCAAGACAATCTTGCTAACCGTTTGATCTACGACAAGGCAATCAGATTTAAGATAAATCTTGTTTGTCACAAGGCCATAATAGTGAGGACCGAGTGAATTTGATAACGGAATATTAAGAAAGAAAGAAAGAAAGAAAGAAATGAATAATTGAATGAAAGAAAGTTATATGAGACAAAAAAGAGTTGAAGAAAAATGATACAAACGAAATGTATTTAAAAGAAAGAAAGAAAGAAGAAAAAAAGCAAGTTATATGAAAGAGAATAGAAGAAAGATGGTAAAACGGGATATATTTAAAAGAACGAAAGAGCGAAGGAAAGTTATACGAAAGAAAAAGTTTAAAAAAAGTGTGAAAAATGGAATAGATTTAAAAGAGAGAAAGAAGGAAAAAAGAGACTGCGTGTGTATGTGTCTGTGTGTTTGCTTGCTTATGCGTATGTTTTGTTAGTAGTCTTGTATAAGCGTCAGCAAATTTATAAAGACTTATTACACACAGGCTAGCGTAGAGCCACATAAGTGGAACCCCTTTGCCTTCAAGATGAAATTATTTATTTATGCACTAAGACAGGAGTCCCAATGAATGGAATATGTCCTGTCAAGAAAGAAAGAAGAAAACATGTGTGTGTGTGTGAGAGAGAGAGAGAGAGAGAAAAAAAAACAGAGGAAGTTCGACGGTGCTCAGAAACGCTCTAACGGAATGTCCGAAATAATCTCGTTACTTTTTAATGAATACACCGCCGACAGATTATTTCTCTCGCAAAAAGAATTGACTTTAAAAATGATTCGTTATCAAATTACTTACGTAATAACGTATTCGTTTTCCTCCGGGGTGTCTTTCTTGCTTCCAGAAAATCTCGCACTTAAATTCAGACTCATCTTTTGTCTCTCGGAGATGCTTTAACAAAGGAAACATCAATGACGCTTTTATCTTCTCATTTTTATTCTCTCTCTCACACACACACACACACACACAACAACACACACACACACACACACACACACACACACACACACAACACACACACACAACACACACACACACACACACACACAACACATACACTTGATTCCTTGTCTTCAATCAAAAAAATTATTATTTCTTCTCCTAATTTATTTCAATCTTCGTTTCTCCTCTTCTCTATCTTCCTCTTTTTCTCTTCTCTTCTCTCTCTCTCTCTCTCTCTCTCTCTCTCTCTCTCTTTATTCGTGGTGCAGTGGATATCGGCTCGGAACGAGAAATCGGGGAGCCGAGTTCGAATTCCATTTGAATTTATTGCATTCATTTACGCGCAAATATCCTTGGGAAAATATTTTTATTCGTCGCTTTTTTTTTTGTTTCCTCTACAGATACACTCTATCTGAGAATATATATATATATATATATATATATATATATATCGTTAAATATAACAGACAATGAACGCCTATTATGTTTAATCATCAGTCGTTCTAAACATCGTATTTTTGGCTTTAATTTCGGGCGAAAATAAAGACAAAAATTGTCCAACATTTGGATATTTTTTATTATGCTGGTTTTAATCTTTTGGCTTACAGAATTTAAAGCCAAAATACGATGTTTAGAACGGCTCATGATTAAACATAAAAGTCATTCATTATCTATTATATTTAACAATATGTATTAAGAAAATTATCTGCTGCCTCGATACACTATATGTGTGTGTGTGTGTGTGTGTGTTTCATTGAAAATGACAGACAAGGTTAATACCTTGGCTAAGTTTTATGTCATCTTTCATGTGATCTTATGATTTATTTCTTTTGAGGACATAAATTGTATAAAAAATTGTCCAAATGTTTTGCTTATCTGAGAGCTTTCGGCTATACTTTTATCCATTATCAAGAATGGATGTTATTTTACGTGTTGCAGAATGTGTGTAGTGTTATGTATGTTTGTAGAGTAGTATGTATGTTTTATGTACCGAACACGGTGAGCACGTTCTTAGCGTGTTCAGGTTTGATATTATTGAGTGTTGGGTTTTTCTATTTTATTAATAATACCTCCATTATTTTTAGTCAATTTTTTAAATGTGGATAATGCCTGGATGTGCGTTGTGGTGCAGTGGATATCGGCTCGGAACGAGAAAACGGGGGAACCGAGTTCAAATTCCAGTTGAATTCACTGCATTCACTCATGCGCAAATACCCTTGGGAAAGGTATTAATCCGTCTCTTCCCTCCAGTTATGGATTAAATAACAGAACAGATTGGGTTCTATAGCCTTGGCTCGCAACCAATCTACCTCAGGAAGCAATGGCAACCTTGACATTGAATTGTGTCACTTCACATCCTCCATAGCTTGCTTTAATTTTCCACCAACCTAATGAATATTTATGAACATTCTTAAATTTTTAAAAAATTGGAAAAAGTAATACCATTTTTGCTCTTGTATATAAATACTCGTTACAAAATAAAATCCTTGTATTTGCCTTGATCTTCTTCTATTTCCATTTGTCTTCAGGACGTAGGCGATCATGGCTTTCCACATCTCCCTATCCCTGGTAGCTCTTAGCACGCTTTCTCTTGTTACCCCATCCAAACCCCATTCTACCATCCACCAGATCAGGCCCTTCAAATATGTTATCCGCTACTTTCCCCTGTCTATTTTTCCCTCTATCTGAGTATCAGATTCTCCAAACCTTTCTTCATCACATGTCCCAAGCACAACTGTCTCTTCCTGATGATCACTATTAATTTCCTTTTTGTTTCGCTTTTTTCTAAAACCTCATTATTGCTCACATCTTTGATCCACGATATTCACAGCATCCTTCTGTAGAACCACATTTCAGTTGCTTCAAGTTTTTTCTTCATCTTTGATATTGCCCAGCATTCACTGCCATATTGAAGGACATACCTCATATAGCAATCCAGAACTCTCCTCTTTGTTTCTAGCAAAATTTTCCTGTCTCTTAATACTCTGCTCAGCTTCTGGAATGCGCCCTTGGCCATTCCAATTAAGTATCCCCAACCTGCAATTGGCACTTTGGGCTCCTCCGTTTGCTGATGACCATACATTCGGTTATCTTGTAATTTATTTGTAGTCCTTTCTTTTGACTTTCTTCATCTACCTTTTTTACGCGAATACAGATCAAATATGGATTGGAACCGGCAGCATAACTGAATAAAGAACAGATGAGTAACGTTTATCAATTTAACTTACTAAAGCTTCATATTTGGTTCTCAGCCTATTATATATATATATATATATCAGCATGTGGTGTAGATATAGAAGAATCCAAAAGAGTATCCTGTACATACAGTGGTAGGATAACTCTCTAAGAGAGTTCTAAATATATATGTATATAAATACATATAGAGCAAATATAAGAAAAATTAATGCAGACACGTTATTTCATGGTGAATCGGAAGTATAGATAGATAGATAGATAGATAGATAGATAGATAGATAGATAGATAGATAGATCAGCTGGTTACGCTAACATGGTTTTGACTTTTGCGAAACCAAAAAGGTCAAAAACATGGTAGCGTAACCAGCTAATCTTCCCTACCTAAATATCTAAATGCTCTACATGTTGAATTTCCATCTTTGTCCAAACATGTATTGAGCCCTTTCTATTACAACTGTTTACTGGTCTAATTTAATTTAAATCTGACCTATAACTGTTCAGTATATATATCTATATTCAAAAATAATAGAAGTTTATTCGCCTTATCTCTTGATCTTAACTGATGATGTATGTTGATTATGATTGAACTTTCATTTATTTATTGACTATTGTCTTACAAGTTCTCTGTTGAGCACCTTTTTTGAAAACATTGTGTATGCCTTGAAATCTGGTTATTTTTTACTTATTTTGTTAAGTAAATCTATCTATCTATATATATATATATATATATATATATATATATATATATATATTTCACTTTATTCAAGGCGATAAAGTCATTAAGACTAAAGGGGGTCTCTGAATGTAAAAGAAATTCAGAAAACGTTATTGAGGACAGAAGACAATAAAAGAAAAGGGTTCAAAGATATATATATATATATATATATATATATATATAAAGCTTAGAACCAAGTTAATAAACAGATTATCCAGAAGCTGGAGAATTTTTGTCTTTATTTTCACGTGAAATACGATGTTTAGAACGGCTTATGATTAAACATATAAGAGATATTCATTGTCTCATATATATATATATGTGTGTGTGTGTGTGTGTGTGTGTGTGTGTGTGTGTGTGTGTGTATCGCAATACTCGGTATATAATAACTAAATTTTATACTAATAATAAATATGCATTTTGGGCATTACCATTTGCTACATCTCTGAGTTTCATGCAGGTAGCAATCGTCAAGCACGGATTGGGGGGGTGTTTCATCGAAAATTACTGCCAAGATACTTCTGTTTATCTTTTTTTTATCGTTTTCTTTTGTGCGAGTGAGACATTTTGATTTTTTACATTGTGTATACAGAAACTGTCCAAATAATTGTCTGTTTAGAACGCTCTCATCCATGAGCTATTTTCAATATTATCTACGAACACAACCATAATTTACTGGCCATGTCCGGGAATTAAAAGAAGATGTCTACGTATCAGCAATACAACCGACACACATTATTTTCAATAGCATATCCCGTGAGGATGGTGAATATTGTGTCTGTCAAAAAAGTTCGTTTGCTTATGAAGTAGAAAATTTACTTTATAATCCGGGCGAACTTTTCGGCCAACCCAGTTGATTGACCAAATGCACACAGAATAAACAATCATTTGGACAATTTCTACATACACAACTGATCCAAAAAGTAGTTTCTTGTTCGCAAATAAAACCGACTGTGTCAGTCATTTTAATGAAAAATGTATTTGAGAGGGATTGTTGCCTAATTACACAACTATACATATTTTTGAGGCTGTGCGTTGTGGTGCAGTGGATATCAACTCGGAACGACAATTCGAAGTGCCGAGTTTTCACTTGTAATCACTTACGCACAGATCCCCTTATGGGTTAAATAATTGGACAGATTGGGTTCTATAACCTTTGCTGGCAACCAGTCTACCGCAGAAAGCAATGGTAATATTCGGGTTAATATTCTGCCCAGTCTGTCATGTCTCTTTCGAGATGTGATCGTCCAAAGCGTGTATCACGTATGGCACTTAACTGACTGACATATTTTTAATTTATTTGTTTAAATATTATTTTCAATGGATATTCGTATTTGAGTAGAAATTCTTTTTTTATATAATTAAACGATATATATATATATATATATATATATATATATATATATATACCGGTCTGAATATTCGAGAAATGTTGGGAAAATACGTATCCTCTGGCAGGAATCGAATCTGTGACACTTATAGACCTAGGAGAAGCCGCTAATTTATCTGACATGTCTTAACCACTCGACCACAAATGAATTCGCAGTCAAACAAAGCCGAATTAAGTCATATAAATACATAAATTCCTGATTTTTCGTAATATTCATATTCACTCTGTTTTCGTATCCCAATAAAAACAAATAGAAACAAAGAGAATTTTATGGAATGTTACGGAATGTTACGAAATGGAATTAGCTAACATATTTTTAATTTATTTGTTTGAATATAATTTTTCAAGCAAATAAACTAAACATACAATGCATATTAATACAATTTAGAGAATTTCAACTTTTAAATGTTTCGCTTACAAACCATTAAAATTTTCTAAATTGTCTTCTGCATTTGCCATATGCTGCCCATTGTTTCGAAACGGCTGATCTCGTGCAAACTGCAGAGCATTATAATTTCACGCGAGATTTGGGGCTGATAAACTGAATCAAACAATGGTGACTGACTGACTGCAGAGACGACGTTTCACCGATGTTTCTCTAAGGGTCCGTCATCAATTCCCGTCCCCCTCCCTACTTTGATGCATTGCTGCGAATTTTGATTATTCCAGTTCCGGATAAAAGCTCTCACTCACTACAAGCCACGGTTTCTTGCTAGCCTTTTATACGAAAATCACTTATGTATACCATTCAATTGTGTTATTTTTTTTTTAATTGAAAGATATTTCAAATACTTTTTGACAAGAAAATGTAATGTTTTGGCTTCACAATATTCGATCTAAATAACAAATATCCAAATATGTATTATATGTTTGTGTGTTTGCTTGTATGTATGTATGTATGTATGTATGTATGTATGTATGTATGTAACATTATTGAAGTATTTTCGATTAAGAAATACGTTTTTCTTTCTTTTTCCGCTATTTTCTCATCTTTCTTTCTTACACCAATGCCTTTTCTTTTACTTTTCTTCTTCTCTTTGCGTCTCTTTCCATTCTTTTTTAATATTTAATGTACAAATAGTACAAGTGTGACACAAGGCCAAAAATGGGGATGGGGAAGGCTGGTTTTCATCAGTCTTAAGCTTAAACTTAGCTAACCACAATCACTGACCCTAGCACGCCACAGTAATCCTTGCACCGAAACGCTACATTCTAACATACCATTATTACTACATCCGCCATAATGCCCCAGAGACTCTATGAAATCCTAGCTAAAAATCTTATGTACAAATGTGATATGTCCCGTAAAAGGATATATATCTGATTCGAGGTAGCTAAGCGGTTTCGACAAATGTAACCGGGTAGGAAAATCTAGTACGTAGACGTAATGGATGGTACTCGTCGTATGCAGTATCCTGAGATGTAGGCGTAGTCAATGGAAGTTGACTAATAGTCGTAGACCTGTAGACCTCTAGACCTATGGGCGTAGACCTCTAGTCGTAGAACAATAGAGCTCTAGTAGTAGTAGACCTGTAGACCTATGGACTTAGACCTCTTTACGTCCTCGCCTTAGACTGGATTTATGGTTGACAGCAGCCAATCACATTTCTGTGAGGGGGGAACCAAGGTGTATGCATATTCATTACATCAAAATGTTTCTGTGGTGTAATGGATAATGGCTTCCAGTTTCATTTGGCTTCATTATATTCACTTATGAGCAAATACCCTTAAGAAAGTCATGAGTCCACCACTTCTCCCACCGATGTGCACTAAATCATAATTATCTAAAAAAAATATTACAATCAAATATTATTTCTGGTTTTAAATAACATGAGGAGGATTGATAAACCGTAAAAAACAAATCACTCAATAAAATACTGATTAGCTACACTGGCATGTTTCTTTTTCATTTATTTACGTTCTCTGGAATATAAATGTGTAGAAACTACCGTAACCACAAAGTGAGGGAACAGTTTATATATTGATTGTAGTATAGAATTGATACCTCACATTAGAATTTCTTGTCTGTTTATTAAATTCTGGATACATATAAATCCGCTTCTTCTCCTCCATCTAAGGGTTAATTAGTAAGACTTGTATCACTAAATCATAATTACCACCCCAAAATAATTCTTACACTCTAAAAACAATTTTGTTAGAAACTAAGAAAAGACACTGAACTGTTACATGATATCTGTTCTCCTATATGGCAATGAATGTTAGAAATTCTCCTCAAAGATAAAAAAAACTTGAAGCAATAAAAATTTGGCTCAATAAAAATTTGGTTCATGACATCCTGACAATGTCATGAACCGAACATGTGAGCAACGACGAAGCTTTATAGAAAATATGAACAAAATCCTACATAACATCAAAAAGAGACGGTTGATATTTCTGTGGTATGTAATGAGGAAAGAAGGCTTGAGAAATCTGATACTCTCAAGAGAGATTGAAGGCAAGAAGGGCTATGATCGCCTACGTCATGAAAGGACAAGGCACTTAGAAGAAGAAAAAGTTTATTAGGTATGAAATCACATCACTTAGCGTCATCCTTAGTTTACGTTCACTTTCGCAGTTCGATTTTAAAATATTTTAGGGTTTTCTTAAATTTTAAAAAAAAAATTGATAACTTAACGATATTTTCCTTTCACTTTGCTTAGATAATTAAACTAGTACAAGTGGCAAAATAAAGTCTCTGCATTTACCTTGATAAAGTTCCTCAGAGGCCGAAACGGGTTGGTAAAGAAAAGATTTCCTTTTGTATATATTTACATTGATTTTAGTTATATTTTATCCTTGTATGATTATTTATAGACACACACACACACACACGCTCATGCACACACATGCATAGACACACGCACACGCACATTCACACACACAAACACACACACACACACACACACACATATATATATATATTATAAATTATAGTCTAGAACATGCACACTTTGTAATAGATAATAATTTGTACATGTTCTAAACTGTAATTTATGATAAATATTCGCAAATCTATATTATATATTGAGCCCTGTTTTAAATAAATGTTTTGAACGTTGTCAATTTTTTCCTCGTTCCTTATACACTTGGATATATATATATATATTCAAAATAATAACTAAATAGACTCTGCAAGTATTTAAGTTTTAAATTTATACTAAGATAAACCTTAAGAAAAGCCATTAACAAACAGAACCTAATTCCGTTACAATCCGGTGCACTAAGGCGTTGGATAAGAGGGGAGAAAAAAAGAAATCCGCGGAATAAGGACAAGACATACGATACTCCGCAGTAAAGAAAAAAAAAAACCAAACGGAACCAACCACAAAAAAAAAAGAAAGAAAAAGTGCCCGATACAAAGTACAAACGAAATGCAAAAGTAGAGCAAAGACACACAAAGAACCTCAAGCTAGCCAAAACCTACCGCGGTTTCACACTACGGCTCGTCAGCCGTATATATATATATATATATATATATATATATATATATATATATATATATATATATATATATTATGTTTTAGAACATGTACATTATTTGTTAATATATGTCCTCGACAAACATATGTTTGTTTCAACGTTGGGTGCCCAACGTTTCTTCGGAAAGTAAAAGCAAAACTGAATTCGTCTGCTCCCTATATTTGGTTCATTGATTGTTGTTGTGGGAGGTTGGTTGGGATTATTGATAATGAAGGGAATGTGTCTTCTGTTGTCTGTTAGAGTTTTGAATAGCCTGGGAGCAGACGAATTCAGTTTTGCTTTTACCTCCCTAAGAAACGTTGGGCACCCAACGTTGAAACAAACATATGATAGTCGAGGACATATATTAAAAAATAATGTACATGTTCTAAAACATAATTTATAACAAATATTCACAGCTCTATACATCATATATCGAGCACTGTTTTAAATTAATATTTTGGACGGAAAAAATTTCTTCGTTCTGTACCCACTCGGATATATATATATATATATATATATATATATATATATATATATATATATATATATATATTATTTAACTTCGTAAATTGAAGATTTTAAAACATTATGATATTTTTCACCCAATTTACTTCCGTACAAAATCTCTACATTTACTTTGATAATGTTCTTCAGTGGACGAAACGCGTAGGTAAAGAAAAGATTTCCTTTTTGCCTTTATTCATAATGTCTTTTTACAAGTATATTTAGATTATATCTGAATTTACATTCAAATGTAGAAAAGTTGCAAAAGTATCTATACAGTAAGTAGAAAACTAGTATTACCAGTATCATAGCAGTGCTTTTAAGATTCATTTAATACTAGAATTCATTTCATTCATTAAAACCTTTTTTTTACTTTCATAATTTCTATTATAATACATTTATTATTTATTTTTTATTACTTAACAAAAAAAAATATATATGTTTTACAGGTAAAGAGGAGTGTGTGAATGGCATGAGAAAACAGTTTGAAATTTAAGTGAATTGATATGTTTGTATAATCAATATAATACGTCTTGTGCTTCATTGCTTTGTACCTACTTATATATATATATATATATATATATATATATATATATATATATATATATATATATATACATTCCTTCCAGTTATGGGTTAAATAACAGGACAGATTGGGTTCTATAGCCTTGGCTGGCAACCAGTCTACCGCAGAAAGTAATGGCAACCTACTGCGGGATAATCATCTTCCCAGTCAATCATATCTCTCTTAAGACATGATCGCCCAAGTGTTTATCACGTATGGCACTTAACTGACTGACTGTTATATATATATATATATAATTCCAGTTGAAGAGGATTCAAGGTTTTACTATTTTGAGTGCCCCGGCATTTATTTTATTATGAACAGTGCTCAATATAATAAATAATATAGAGCTTAATATAATTATATAGTTATGATTTAATTGTACATTGCAACACGGAAATTTCTATGTTTCGAGATAGATTCTCATCATCAGGCAATGTTTGATGTTGGTTTTGCAGATTATTTACATTTAAATAACAAAAACCTATATATATATATCATTGCAAAATTAAGTATACAGTATTATAACAGTATTACAATAGTCATTCTAGAATTCATTTTTTCTAGAATTTCTATTATTTTTTCTGACACTAGTGCGCAGGGGGTTACAGTAAGAGAAAAGACTGAGTACAGAGGGAGTTAAGGAAAGGATAAAAAATGAACGGGATTCAAGAATATAGAAGATGGCAACTGACGTTGCATTTAAATTTAAAGGAGTTCCACAGGAGGGAAGTGCGAGGAAAGAGATTCTTGGAGTAGAAATGGCGGTTTCAGTATCTTGACGGTAAAAGTGTAAGATTTTGATGCCAATCTATTAACGCGCTTAAATTCATGAGGTCGAGGCATCAGGGTAAAAAGCCTGTCAGAGCAATTGTCATGAAAACATTTGTAGAAAAGACAGATGGAAGCCACGTTACATTAGTGAGAAAGTGACTAAAGGGCGAGATGCCAAGTCAGAATTGATTACTGTTGTGGATCTTCATCGTCAATTTGTTGTGTAGCTGCGGCGAAACTTCGCCGCAAAGTCTAGTGACCGGTTAGTGTCGGAAGTAAGACATGGAACAAGAAGGTAGGTTCAAAACGGTGTATTAGTATAATAAGAAACAAGATATCCAAAAGAAGTGTTATTAATACGTAAAATAGAAAATAAGTCTAAAGGTATTATTACGTTGCCTGACCAGTAGCTGTCGTTAACTGCCCTACTTGACTTCTCTGAACTAACTGCTATTGTTGACTGCCAACTTGACTGCTCTCCGGAAGTAACGCAGGTAAGTTGAGACGCCAAGTCAGGATTGATTACTCTAAGTCATCAAAATATTTTTTAATATCTTTATTTTCATAATTTTTTATTCTGATACATTTATTATAATAAATATTTTGCAGGTAAAAAGGAATGCGTAAATAACAGGGCAAAAGGTTTGAACATTTGAGAGATTGACATTTTTATTATAGATATGTTTGTACATTCTAACTCATACGTTTTGTAGGCCCGCTTTTGTTTTTCAATACGATAGATAGATAGATAGATAGATAGATAGATAGATAGATAGATAGATAGATAGATAGATATGAAAAGACTGGGATAGATAGATAGATAGATAGATAGATAGATAGATAGATAGATAGATAGATAGATAGATATGAAGAGACTGGGATAGATAGATAGATAGATAGATAGATAGATAGATAGATAGATAGATATGAAGAGACTGGGATAGATAGATAGATAGATAGATAGATAGATAGATAGATAGATAGATGTGAGTTTGTAACCCTGGGTTTGACGCTCTTGCGACCGTCAGACAAACTGATTAATTTTTTAAAAATTTGGTTATATGTAGGGTTGAGTATATTCGTGTATTTTTGTGGAAGTAGGGGAAAATTTTTCCCACACTTCCACAAAAAATTTGGTTATATGTAGGGTTGCGTATATTCGTGTAAGCCGTGAAAAATAGAGAACAAGCATTGTGTGGGTGTAATCATAGACAATGAAAAAAAAACATTCCCCCACTTCCACAAAAATACACGAATATACGCAACCCTACATATAACCAATTTAAAAAAAAAATTAATCTGTTTGTCTGACGATCGCAAGAGCGTGAAACCCAGGGTTACAAACTCACACCTATCTATATGAATATGTCAGCTCTATCACTGATATTGAGCACTTTCAAATAAATACCATGCATATATAATATATAAATAATATAATATATACAACAAATTGCATATATATATATATATATTGATATTTATAATTATATACATACACTTTTCACACACACACACACACACACACACACACACACACACACACACACACACATATATATACTGCGGGTAAATTGTTCTCATTATTTTGCTAGTTTGTAACGGCCAAGTAAACGAGTTCACTAACCATTATCCAAGTCAATGTGCCACTCTCTTTACTAAGCTTCGTTTTATACAAATTCACAAAAAAGAGGCCCTTAGTGAGGCTCGAACTCCCTACTATCAACCAGAGTTGATAATTGTTACAGAACGTAGAGGACGGGCCAGGATGATCAGTGATTGATCAGAATACTATGTAGGCGTGATATTCTGACTGCTTTTATTTAAGTTTTGAATAAAAGAACAAAACAGGGCGAAGCTAGCAGAGGCCAGCAAAATTTTTTGAAGTACTGAAATGCTTTCCGCGCCCAGATTCCTTAATGAGTCTAGGCTGCACGTAGCGCGATACTACGCTAACAAGTTTGCATGCGTTCACCTAAAGTTTTTCCTCTTGCTACCTCCTAGAATGGATGCTACCATGTCTGTCCCTCTCCGCTAATAAAACGAATAAGCAAAAGAAACCGCCTTTCGTTGATACAGCCTATGAAGTGGTGTCATGGCCTGGTTGGGGGGGGGTGAAGCCAGCGACGACACGGAATGCAACAGTATTTATTAATCTTACTCTGGTACAAGGCCACAAGTATGGGGCACCCAGTGAAGATTTAAATCACTAAGTAGTAATAACGTTCAACTAGACTAGCTTGTTAACCATTACTCACGCTGAGACATCCAAAACTTGAATAGTGTTGTATGTACAACTCACTGCATTCAGTAATCCATTAGTATAACGTTCATGCGCCTAAAGCATTTTGACTAATGAAAGGATTCTTTTCACAAACATTGCCAAAATAAATTTTCTTATTCACTCTTGCCATTATTATTATTATAGCTGTTCTGATAAACTTTTATAACCACTTTTAAATACATCTCTTCCGTAAAAGTTGTTATATTTGCATTAAATTTTCATATACTGTATGTAACAATTGCTAAGAGACAAAAATAGTCGAATACCAGAATATTTTGATAACAATATCCGGAACTTTGACTATATATTATTTTTAATTCGTTTAAAATTGTTTGGGACTGTATGATTTTGATAACAATAACCGTTTGATAATATAATCCGTGATTATAATAAACAACTTTCTACGTATTTATATTAAGCAGTTATCAAAGAAAAATAATTTAAATTAACAAAAAAAGTTGCTATCAAATGATGTAGTTATTCAATAGTACTTGGGCGATATTCAAAGTCGTTCCATTTGACAATATGAAATAAACTATGATGTAACCATATATGTATGCGCGTACGTATGAATGTATTTGCTGAATAAAATTTTAAGATAATTTTCAATTTGAAGTTTTTGTGTTTATTTACAAAAAAAAAAGAATTCACCCCGGTTGCATTACCCGCGGCTGGAGCAAAAACAGACATAGACGTGAAACTGGCCGAAATGGTGTCATCATTTTCGGCTATCTCAGAAAAGACACAGGCATAGATATGATAATCATTTGATCCCCTATATTATAGCAATTACTGCTGAATTATCAAGTCACCATCCGTGTTTCAAGTGGAGAACTTAGCCTTTCAGTAGATTCGAGACATTTTATTCGCCATTTTTTCTTGATATTCAATAAACTTGTTAGAGTTATCAACAAATGCGTTCATTTTATTGAAGAGGTTCTTATTCCAACCTGATTTCGGAGCTATCCTGAGGTGCAAGGAGACAAAGTTTATCACGGGTGATATATAACCTTGAACGGCGATGAAACCGGCGGATGTAACTGACAGATACATCCGGCCATAAATAAAGTCAGCAAAGTGATAATCAAAAAGCAAAAATGCGTAGGTGTAAGCCGTGAACAATAGAGAACAAGCATTGTGTGGGTGTAAGCCATGGACAATGAAAAACAAGCATTGTGTGGGTGAAGAGGCGTGACCATGTGGGTCGAGTGGGAGTTTTAAGACTATATAAAAGGATCCCGCTGGCTTCCGAGTTCCGACTGCTCTTTCGTGTGCGCGAAATCTCTCCGACTACTCTCCTGCTCCACACAAGTGACACGATCGAAGAATTAAAATATAAGATTATATTTATATATATATATATGTTTTTCGTTGTTTACGAAGATCCAGCGGTAGTATACTAAACACAGCCATAAGTTGAGAATTATTCCTCATTAACTAAGTTACACAATGTATGTAGAGTCTTCACACAAGACTTTGCTGTCAGTCCGAATAACTTACGATCTTAAGAAACACGAATCAACACTATCGCGACGAAACACCTACTCCAACCGAAGAGGAGAAAGAAAGCCGGACGACCCGTAAGATTGATATTTCTCAACAAAGTGTAGAGTAGCTAGCACCCCTTCAGCACTCTAACCGATGAACTGGCTCGTAGCCTGAAAGAATCTACGAGTATGAATTTAAAGGCTCGTTTTTAATAAGTTGCGCCACGTAGATTAATATTCGAACTGATTTACTTCGTCGGCTATTCCACATTTAGACCCTCCTCTCTTTTGCTCGTAAATTTGTCTTGTTAAATGTTTGTAACTTATTGTTCTGTATTTTGATTTATATATCACTTAGGATCGGATACAGTGCTGAATAAATATATTAAGCTCTCATTCTTCTCTGTGTATCATTCACCTCGACCATACAACACAAAGCTAGCGACTGAGATAAGGAAGAGGGAAACAGACAAATCCAGGGGAGAGTGACATGTGAGTTGAATTGATATGTGAGGGTAACACTAAGTCCTTCTCAAACTTTATACTCTAGACCAGCGTTTCTGAATCTTTTTACCCTTGCGTAACCCTTAAAATAAATTTCATGTCTCAATGAACCCCTGCGCAAAACAAATTATATACCATATTTTTCTCATTTTATTTTCGTCGGAGTTCACTTGGTAGATATCAAAGTATATATTTTTTAAAACTGGTTTAAGGAAAAAAATTTTTTTCAGCAAATGAGTGGAGGTAACTAAGTGAAAGTATATACACTAGTGCCGTACAGACATCACTAAATATATTTCCAATGATTGTTATATTTTTTTAATAACATAATAGCTTAGATGGGATGATGTATATATTACAATATGACAATAACCAAGAATATATTGTGCATGTTTAGTAATATTACGTATATGAAATTAAATAAAACGTCAGAAGTGCATCATCTTATCTCACTTGTTCTCACGGAACCCTTAGAGACCTTTTGCAGTTAAGAAACGCTGCTCTGGACATAGCGATATAGAGCTGACCATAAGAAAAACATTAGAATATTCTTCCAATGTTTATAATAGCAATAATAATTGACTCAGTAAAATAGGTATTTTTTAATTAAATTATTCAGTGCAGTTTTTAGAAAACAAATTGAACAGAATGTAACTCTATTTTCAGATGGCTAGTATTAATTTTAGGTGATTTTTAAGATGAGAGGTGATTTCTCTAAAATTGGAGAATACAATTATTTTTGTTGGAAAAAGTAACCGAAGTGTTAACAGGTGGAAAAGCCTAAATGCGAAGTATACTGAGTACAAAATTATTTTTAAGCAAATTTATCAAAGTGTAATTCTAGTCAGAACGTATGTCAATGGGTTTTGACGATGTGTAACCCTAGGTCGAAATGTGGCCTTGACAATTTCCTATGTACTGAATTACCAGGGTAGTTGATAAGAGCAGGCAGACAATAAGAGGTGGTGTGTTTTCTCCCCTTCTATTGGAAGTTGAAGTGGATAAATGTAATTGCTTTTACATCGAGCTGGTAAGAGTTATACAGGGAGGGAAATTAGTGATTCGGCCTCCGTATCGTGGAAGAAGAGGTTAGAAGAGATTTGAAATACGGTGGGCCTGAAAACTCGCCTGCTGCTAAAAATAGAAGAAGACGGAAAAAAGAAATATTGCAAATTCAACCAATTGATCGTCCCGGAGAAATAATACGAATATTATTGTGCTACTGAAATACCAGCCAATTGATATTTCTTTTCCGTCACTTATTTTGACTTGCTTGTAATCTTGTAATTATTCGATATATATAAATATATATAAATGTGCACCGTGTCGTTGCAGTCTTGAATATGGTTTTTATCTTATACCAATCCCACGCATGTCTAGACTAGCCTCGTCAAGTGGTAATAAGCGGTCCTATTTTGGCTATTCCGAGACCAACAACACAACGTGAGCGGAATCGGCCAAAAACCACTTGACGAGGCTAATCTAGACAATTTTTTATAGAAAGCATTACTGAGTTAAGCAGGTTTTCCTCTTCTATACATCGTGTCTCTTGAGTACATTGGCAACCATGGCTCTCCACAATTTCCTATCCTTTGAATCATAATCGCTTTTTCTTTTTCTCATCTCTCCTAAACCTCGATCCTTTATTCATTTACACAAGCATGCTAGGCAGGTTATGCGATGTTTTCCTTTCTTCCTCTAGCCTTCAATATGTCCTGTGAGTGTCAACTTCTCCAACTCCTGTTTCCTCATTATTTACCTGAGAAATTTCATCTATCTCTTTCTGATGCTACGAAAAAGTGTTTTTGTTTGTTTTTGTTTGTTTGTTTGTTTGTTTGTTTGTTTTCTTTTCTTTTCTTCTTTTTTTCCATCGTCTCTAAAACTTCATTGCTGCTCATATGTTCGGTCCATGACAGTTCATGTTACGTACTCTCAGCAGCCTTTCAAATGACCAGAATCCATTCTGTTTGCTTTATACGATGTTTTCAGCATCTTTTCAAATTATCTTTTCTGTTGGCTCAAGTCTCTTCTCGGAATTTTCCGGCATTAAATTTGATATGAGAAGACCGATATTACATAACTGTTCAGTACTCTTTTCTTTATTTCTAATGACATTTCCAGATTATTATTTTTTTTTTTTTTTTTTTTGAGAAAAACTTATTTCATTAAAACACTTGAAGCATTATGTGTATCGTACGTAAGAACAAGCAAGTTAGCATCAAAATGGTTTTATTTAAGAAAGAATATTACAATTTTTATACAATATTTCATTCTAGTCCAGTTTATTTATTCTAATATGGATTGAATAATTTTTTGAAAAGTCATGTATGTTTTCGAGAGAAAAACGTTCGAATACTATTCAGCAGAAACGTGTTCAAAAGAAAAATATTAAAATCTTATTGAGCCCTGATTATGTATATAAAAATATAGAGATATATTTTTATATATAGAATATAGATATTTTTATATACAGGGTGCGATGTGTAAATGATTGACATTTTATTTTTATTTCATTTCGCACATGCACTAAGTCTGTTTTTGATTTTGTCGACTGCACAGTATAGTAGGGTCAGTTGGGCACCGTCTGTGAGAAAAAATCACAATGACGCTATTCATTCCGCCAGAAACTTGGAAACGTTATACTGTACGGATTGGTATTTACGCCGGAAGCCTCAATGCGACCATTTCTGTGTATTTGGGTATCGACCTGAGGAGAGTGCAGGGGATTCAGAAAGAGTTGGATAATATGTCCAGTCACAATCGTAGTGTTTGAAGCAATCACTTGTGATGGCGACGTAATGTCCTCATTCATCTTCCCATCGGGCCTCAGACTCAACACGGAGGTCTACATTAAGTGCCTTGAGGAGGTAGTACTGCACTGAGTCAAGAGGGTGACTACTGGAAGACGCTATGTCTGGCAACAGGACTCTGCACCATGCTACACATGCAGAAGAAGACAAATTGACGCCGGTGAATTCTTAACCTTCAAATTTTTTTGTTCCTTTTTATTTCATTTTTAAATGTGGTAGTTGCCGATGAGATGTGAAATCTCTCTTAGGGATTTCATGTTGAAATGATCATTCAACAGTTTTGAACATCGAAATTTATTTTATTTTATATATATATATCTGTTAAAATGAGATATCAGTGTTATTTTCATTTTTGCATAATTTAGACATATAAAATCAAGCCGGTACAGAAATTTAAATACCTAGGAAGTGTTGTAACAGAAGACGGAAAGTACGACACTGAGATCCGAAGGCGAATTGGCATGGCGAAAGAAGCATTCCAGAAGTTGAGTAAAATATTAAGAAACAGGAAAATTTCACTAGAAACAAAAAGGAGAGTACTGGATTGCGATGTAATGTCGGTTCTTCAATATGGCAGTGAATGTTGGACAATATCATCGAAGATGAAGGAAAACCTTGAAGCAGCTGAAATGTCGTTTTACGGAAGGATGCTGCGGATATCATGGACCGAGCATGTGAGCAATGATGAGGTTTTGGAAAGGATGGAGACGAAAAGGAAATTAATACTGAACATCAGGAGGAAACAACTGAAGTTCCTGGGACATGCAATGAGGAAGGAGGGCTTGGAGAATCTGATACTAACAGGCCAGATAGAGGGAAAAAGAGATAGGGGAAAGCAACGGATAACATATTTGAAGGACCTGATCAGGTGGATGACGGAATGAGGGTTGCATGGTGCAACAGGAGAAAGCGTGCTAAGAGCCACCAGGAACAGGGAGATGTGGAAAGCCATGATCGCCTACGTCTTGAAAGGACATAGCACATAAAAGAAGAATATGCACAAGATACGATGGATAAACTGTCGTCTAAATTGCGCAAAAATGAAAATAACACTGACATCTCATTTTAACAGATATACAGGGTGCGATGGATGAATTGTCGTCTGAATGACGCAAAATTTAAAATAACACTGACATCTCATTTTAACAGATATATTTACCAAAATTACACAAAAATGTCTTGCAGTACCAAAGAGTAAATTTATTCAATAGTTGGCTTGAACCACAGCCTCTAGACGACTTCGAAATCTTCTGCAGCTCTTCTGAACGATCTCCTTGTTTAAGTTAGTGAATGCTGCCATAATCCTTGACTTCGGTTCATCTTTGGAGTTACAAGGAGTTTTATTGGTCTCTCGCTCAACTGCACCCCACAAATAATAATCAAGAGGGTTGCACTCTGGGTAGTTAGGTGACCAAATGTAAGGGATGAGGTAGTCACAGAAATTGTCTGACAGCCATGATTTTTTTTAATCATTTCACCCCAAGCAAGGCGGTACCGACACTGATGTTCAGAGGGCTACAAAAGAAAGTTAAGGTTTTAAGCAGGAGGAGATTGAAGAGGAAGACGAACCAGCTACAGGGAGTGATAAAAAAAAGGCAAGAGAAGGATGTAAACACAGGAGTGAAAACAATTGCGGAGGTAGAGAGAAAGGAAAAGATACACGGGGAGATGTAGAAAGGGCTGGAGTCAAGTGGATAAGAAATGGGAATTGACATTGCATTTAAATTCCCGGAGCTTGTAGCCGTCAGGAAAGCAAGTATATGGAAAAGGAGTTCCACAGGTGGGAAGTGCGAGAAAAGAAGCTAGTGGAATAGAATTGTCGACTGCATTTGGTTGATTTAACTGTAAAAGGGCAGAACCTTGTTGCCAGTCTGGTTGCACGAGTAAATTCTTGTGGAGGGGGCATTAGAGACCTAAGTTCGTCGGAGCAGAAGCCATGAAAATATTTGTAGAAGAGATAGACGGAAGCCACATCCCGCCGGTGTAAATCCCAAAGAACCGATCCTAATTAATATTACTATTTTAATATTAAAAAATGATACAGGTGGAGAGCTCAATGTAATTAAAATTACAGAGCCAATTATAAAATAAAATAAATTTCGATGTTCAAAACTGTTGAATGATCATTTCAACATGAAATCCCTAAGAGAGATTTCACATCTCATCGGCAACTACCACATTTAAAAATGAAATAAAAAGGAATAAAAAAAATTTGACGCCGGTGAGTTCTTAACTTTCAAATTTCAAGTGGCTGGAGTCAAGCAAAGTCCAGTTGCCAGACATTGATTCTTCCAGCAGCCACCCTCTTGATCCAAAAAAGCACTCCCTTCTCAAGACACTTGATGTAGGTCTCCGTGTTGAGTCTGAGGCCAGGTGGGTAGCTGAATGGAGGCATAACGTCACCATCACAAGTGGTCACTTCAAACACCTTCATAATCATCGCCCGGTTCAAACTCCACCCACGTCTATTGAACAGGTGAAGAGGCTCATCACTTGTTTCCTGTTTAGGATGCGGTTTCCGGTTTTCTCTTTTCCAATCTTTTCACTCTCTTTTATTTTTTTTTCAATTGGAGTAAATAGACTAAACTATCGCCGGGTTCACACTCCACCCACGTCTATTGAACAGGTTAAGAGGCTCATCCCTTGTTTCCTGGTTAGGATGTGGCTTCTCTTTTCCAATCTTTTCACTCTTACGTAGCCCCCTGCGCATTAGCGGCGTTATCGCCTTGCTTGGGGTGATATGATTTTAAAAAAAAATCATCATCCATTTCTTTCCGAATCCACTGCACTGTCCTCAAATCGACACCCAAACACGCCGAAATGTTCGTATTGAAGCTTCCGGTGCGAATGCCAAGCAGTACAGTAGCGGTTTCCAAATTTCTGACGGAGTGAGTTGCATTACGGTGTTCTTTTTCTCAAAGACGGTGCCTAACTGACCTTACTATACTATGTAATTGACAAAATCAAAGTCGGTGCACGCATGCACTATATGCCCCCCCCCCCGCAAAAGAAAATATATGTTACCTTTTTTTATCACTAAAAATTGTGTTCACATATACTAAGTTCAGCTTAGTACAGCACGAAAGTAAATAAAAGAAAATATACATAGGAAGATAATGTTGCGCCAATTTTCTAAATAAAGATAGTCTGCCTCACTTGAAAATCAGTATTCGAAATCTTCACCGATTTTCCACTATTTCCCCAACCCAAGTTTGTGTAAAGTATTTTCTGAAATTAAATTTTTGTTGTTGTTTTGTTTTTACAAAGATTAACTAGGTACGGTATAGACAAAAAGAAAATAAGGGTAGAAAACTTTAAACAGGTGGGCTATTTTCGATTGTAAACTAACGCAACACGGTCTTCTTGCTCTTATTTTCTCTCATCTGATCTCGCCTTGAACTAATTTAAGGTTAGTAACCAATTTTGTTGTGATAAATTTGTTGTCAGAAGAGCAATTTTTTCTTGTTTAGATGAAACGGCATCTGAAAGTATTGACTTTTTTTTTCAATCTCTTTCTTTTAGTCAAGTCGTTTTTCTTTTATTAAAACCTTACTTTCTATTTTTCTCTTTCCGTCATTTGATAATATTTTTCTTTCTTTGTCTTTTTGGTTCTTTCATTTTTTTCTGTTGTTTTTTCTCATCGTCCATTATTCCCTTATTAAAAACTTTTTCATTCCTTTATTACTAAATAATTCATTTTTTTCAAATGATTTCAAAATTTATTTATTTCAAATCTATTGCATTTATTCCTTCGTTCCGGTAATATTTTTCTATATTTCAGATTTTCATTCTTTTTTTTTTTTCATTTAAAATATTTTTCTTTCTTTCTTTCATTAATTCTTTCAAATTCATTCTATTTTTACCGTCCTTCTTCTATCGTTCTTTCTCTTGTATGACTTCCTTTCTTTCTTTCAAATTTATTCCATTTTTACTACTTTTTCTTTCAAACTTTCTTTCTCTTATAATTTTCTTTCTCTATTTCGAATACATTAGATTTACCATTTTTTTCTAAGATTTCTTTCTCTAACTTTTTCTGCCTTTCTTTCATTCAAATCTATTCCTTGTTCTCTACTTTTCTCTGTCTTTCTTTCTCTCATATAACTTTTTTTTTGTACATTCTATTTTCTATTCATCCTTCCTTCCTTCCTTCCTTCCTTCCTTCCTTCCTTCCTTCCTTCCTTCCTTCCTTCCTTCCTTCCATTTAAATCTATTCCCTTTTCCCTACTTTTCCCTGTCTTTCTTTCTCTTATATAACTTTATTTTTTGTACATTCTATTTTCTATTCATCCTTCCTTCCTTCCTTCCTTCCTTCCTTCCTTCCTTCCTTCCTTCCTTCCTTCCTTTTAAAACTATTCCCTTTTCCCTACTTCATCTCTAATCTTCCGTTCACCCATATAACTTTCTGTCTTTTCCTCCTATTTTCTTTCTTTTTTCTTTCTTTCTTTTTCGATCTTTCTTTCTTTCAAATCTATTTCTTTTTCTCTACTTTTTTTGTAATTTTTCTTTCTCACATATAACTTTCTTTCCTTCTTTATTTCGTTCTGTTTTTTTTTTCAAATTCATTCCATTATTATCTTTCTTTTTTTGACATAACTTTTTCTTTCTTTCTTTCTTTTTTCAAATCTATTCCCTACTTTCTAATATTTGTCCCACATAAATTTCTTTCTTTCTTTCTTTCTTTCTTTCTTTCTTTCTTTCTTTCATTCATTCTACTCCAACCAAACCGGATTACTTTCGCCGTGTCTGCTTTCATTAGTTCCATACCCGACACCCGATATATAGACTGAGCGTCGGTGTTTCGCTTCTCATAAACAAACATTTATTTTCTTTTTTTACTTTTGTTTTAATCTTTTTTTTTATTTATTTATTTGCTTTTCTTTTTTCTCTTCTTGTTTCCTCTCATATTTTTTCTGCCCCCCCCCCCCCCCAGTAATGTATTTCGCTTTTTCAATAATTTTTCCTTTCGTTTCTATTTGACGATATAAACAAAAGGAACAACTCTTGAATGTCCAAGATTTGTAGCCCCAAGTTTATTTCTTTGGTTGACAGAGTGAGTGGACTTTGAGACTTCGCTTTTCATCCGTTGTCAAGGTGAGTGCTTGGGAAACAAAGACGTCCTCCGCGACATTAGATTGGCCCGGTGTGACAAGCGTCGGAAACTGTGATCTGCAATGAAAAAGGAATGAAAAGCAAACACATTAAATGGTCCAATGAATTGCTTATCAGAAAATAAAATATGATGTCAATTATGACATTGAATGCTGAACAATTTATCCAGAGCTGAAGGAGAGACGTAAGTCAACAGATATGGAGTTCAGAAGAAGACTGAGAACACGATAAACGGAGCATTCATTTTCTGCACTTTCCTTCCAATCTTTCTTTCTTTCTTTCTTTCTTTCTTTCTTTCTTTCACTTGACTTTCTTTCTTTCTGTATTTCTTTATTTCTCTTTCTTTTTCTTTCCTCTTTTTCCTTTCTTTTTTTCTTTCTGTCTTTCTTTCTTGCTATATTTCTTTCTTATTCTTTTTTTATTTTTCTTCCTTTTTTTCTTTCTATCTTTTAAGAAAAAGATAGCTGTTTCTTTTTTGTTTCTTTTTCTTTCTTTCTATATTTCTTCATTTTTCTTTCTTTCTTTTTCCTTTCTTTATATATTTCTTTTTCTTTTCTTTCTTTTTATACTTCTTTCTTTTTTCCTTCATTCTTTCTTTATTCGTTCTTTCTTTCTTTCTACATTTATTTCTTTTTTCTTTCTTTCAATATTTCTTTCTTTCAAATCGATTCGATTTTTGCCACTTTCTACTATGCATTTATAACTTCTTTCTTCCACTAAGGTTGTTTTTCTTTTCTTTTTCTTTTTTTTTTTTAATCATTTCACCCCAAGCAAGGCAGTACAGACACGAGCGCGCAGGGTGTTTACATTCAGATAAGAGACTGGGTACAGTGGGTATTAAAGAAAGTATACAAGATGACTGGGATTTAAGAAGATAGAAGATGGAAATTGATGCTGCATTTAGATTTTTGGAGATTGAAGCTATTAGGGAAGTAAGTTAATGGAAAGGGAAGTGCGAGCAAAGAAACTGTTCGAGTAGAAGTGATTGCTCTGACGAGCATTTTTTCCTGGTGTCCCGACCAGGTGAATATAAGCGTGCAACTACTTTGTTATCTAGTTCCCAGCCTTTTAACACTGAAATAGTTAACTGTAACCACCATTAGATGTGATTTGCTTTAATGGCTCGGATTCTAAAAATTCTAAGAAAAGACAAGCAAGGACATTGTATAGGTAAGCTGAATGTATGCGTAATTGTTTATCTGTCTGTCTAGTAAAAGTGCTAATGTTTTAACTTTTGTGTGGTCAGTCGGCGCAGTGGGGTGGAATTCTATTATTCCGGGGCTGTTTTTATATACATACTCTTTGTATTAGACAGATATACACCCTTGTGCAAGTTAATTGAAAAAAAAACTGGTTTAGTTTCCTTTCTTTCACCATACGGTCAGAGTAGTTACCATGAAAATACTTGTATAAAAGGGAAGCTACGTCATGTCGGTGAGAAAGTGACTGAAGTCGATATGCCAATCAGGACCGATTTTGGATTTTGCCGAGAACCTCGAGATGAATAGCAGGGGCACCAGACCAGATATGGCAACAGTATTCAATGCATGAATGAATGCTAGATTTATAAATGTGCCAGATGGATTATGGTGAGAACCTCGAGATGAATAGCTGGAGCACCAGACCAGATATGGCAACAGTATTCAATGCATGAATGAATGCTAGACTTATAAATGTGCCAGATGGATTATGGTGAGAACCTCGAGATGAATAGCAGGAGCACCAGACCAGATATAGCAACAGTATTCAATGCATAAATGAATGCTAGATTTATAAATGTGCCAGATGGATTATGGTGAGAACCTCGAGATGAATAGCAGGAGCACCAGACCAGATATGGCAACAGTATTCAATTCACAGTCGAATGGTAGATTTATGTGCAAGATGGGTTCTGACGAGAAAAACTTTATGGTTCGACACAGAGACGCAAACTCCCTAGCAGATCCAATAGATCCAATATATTCGTTCCATTTCAGGTCAGTTGATAAAGTGAAGCCAAGGCAACGCAGTGTGTTGCTCTCAAAGAGATTTGCATTAACCATGTTTATAGCTGGCGGAAAAACTTCTCTATGGTGGTTAGAATTTTAAAGAAAATAGAAAATTTTACACTTACAATCAAAAAGAGACAGTTTAAATTTCTGAGACATGTGGTGGTTAGAATTTTAAAGAAAAAAGAAACAAAATGTTATACTTACGACTAGAAAGAGACAGTTTAAATTTCTGAGACACATATGGTGGTTAGAATTTAAAAAAGAAAAAAGAAAAAAAATTTGATACTTACAACCAGAAAGAGACAGCTTAAATTTCCGAGATAGTGGTTAGAATTTAAAATAGTAAAAACAAAATTTTATACTTACAACTAGAAAGAGACAATTTAAATTTCCGAGACACATTTGATGGTTAGAATTTAAAAAAAGAAACAAAATTTTACACTTACAATCAAAAAGAGACAGTTTAAATTTCTGAGATACATATGATGGTTAGAATTTTAAAGAAAATAGAAACAAAATTTTATACTTACAACTAGAAAGAGACAATTTAAATTTCCGAGACACATATGGTGGTTAGAATTTTAAAGAAAATAGAAACAAAATTTGATACTCTCAATCATAAAGAGAGAGTTTAAATTTCCGATACACATTTGGTGGTTAGAATTTAAAAGAAAGAGAAACAAAATTTTACACTTACAATCAAAAAGAGACAGCTTAAATTCCTGAGATACATATGGTGGTTAGAATTTTAAGAAAATAGAAACAGAATTTTATACTTACAATCAAAAAGAGACAGTTTAAATTTCCGAGACACATATGGTGGTTAGAATTTTAAAGAAAATAGAAACAAAATTGTGTACTTACAATCAGAAAGAGACTGGTTTAATTTCCGAGATACATATAGTGGTTGGAATTTTAAAGAAAATAGGAACAAAATTTTACACTTACAACTAGAAAGAGACAGTTTAAATTTCTGGGACACATAATGAAGAAAAATAGGTTTGTCGAATTTGACACCTACAGAATTTCTTGAAAGACAGATTAACAGAAATAAACACTAAATAACAAGCTTGGCAAAACATTGGCACCTATCAATGTGTCAAATTTAGCACAATATTTTTGTAAAAAATATTTTTTTAAATGCAAGTGAACCAAGATAATATTAATTTAAATGCTAATATTCAGTTAAAAGATTTTATCAAAAACTGACACATTAATAATCACTGATTCAAAAGCTGATAAGATATTTCCAGTTTGACATCAATTAATAAGTCTGTTCTCTTCGATATTCGATATCGTGTGTTCATGTACGCTGAACAGTATTGGAAAAATAGCTAAACATCACTTAATGGAATGGAAGGAAAAAGATTTCTATTTCGGTTGCCTACTGGATGTGCGTTGTGGTGCAGTGGATATCAGCTCGGAACGAGAATTCGGGGAACCGAGTTCGAATTCCAGTTGAATTCTTTGCATTCACTTACGCGCAAATACCCTTGGGAAAGGTATTAATCCGTCTATTCCTTCCAGTTATGGGTTAAATAACAGGACAGATTGGGTTCTATAGCCTTGGTCGGCAAACAGTCTACCGCAGAAAGCAATGGCAACCTACTGCGGGATAATCTTCTGCCCAGTCAGTCATGTCTCTTTCGGGACATGATCGCCCAAGCGTGTATCACGTATGGCACTTAACCAAGACCTCCTATATATTACAATGCCTAAGCAAATGAAATGTGACGTCACGGTAGTAGTGTCATGAATCGTAGCCGTAGCGTAGCCGTCTTCATGACAATGTTGATAATCACAAAGACGTTATTTTTTAATAAAGATTTTAAAACTTTTTAAAATGTAACAAGAAAAAAAAAGAAAGAAAGACACATGTTTTGATTTATGCTGGTTTTATTAATTTTAAATAAAATTAAGAAAACAATAAGAAAATATAAACATCATTGTTGACTACTGACTGTCGGTCGTGTTTGTAAACACAGTTTTAAAGACAAAACTTTTCGTTTATTAGTCTAAATTCTAAAAATTTAACAAACACTGCTTAAATTTTCATATTTTTAATTTAATTATGAAAAATCACAATCACTTTTGTTTCAATTGCAAGAATTTTTAAATCAGAATCACTCAAATATAGCAATCAAGAAACCATTAGAATTTAGGAACAAACAAGAAGCAACAATAAATAAGCAAATTAATTAAAATATTTAAAAATGCAACAATTTAAATTCAAGCAAATTAATTCAAACTAAATAAGTTTAAGTTACTGTTTTTTTTTAAATCAAACTTATAAAAGTTTTTTATGTCTCAAAATTCAGCTGAATGTTTGAAGTTTTCTTTTTTTACTTAACTTCTTACAAGTAATATTATCATTTTCCTTGCTACAAAAATTATTTAATAATGCATTAGAAGAGCTTCAGATAATCATTTTTTCTATTTTTTCAATGCTATGACCTTCACCACATGAGTCAACATGAAAAAGAAGTTCATCATTAGCCAAAACATCCAATGTTATGTACATAGACAATTTTCTTTGATTCATTGAATGAAGAAAAGAAGGATTCTTTACAAGTTTATTAATAACAATATAATTGTATAGTACTAAACTTGTTGTTACATCATTGGGATATAACAGAGAACCTCTATTAATTCCTTGAAAATAACTGTTTATATCAGGTAGTATATCATCTCTTCCTGATACTAAACTTTTACAACTATAACATTTCATTTTTTTAAAAACAGCATAACAGCAATAACCTGCTAAATATATTATAATAGGCAGGACTTCTTTGCACTGATGAACATCATTATCAGTTACGTCTATGTTAAATTTATAAACATCTAAATTTTGTTCCTCTGTCATTTCATTCCAATTCACCTCTTGTAAATTCTTCAAATTAATACTTTGATTATTAAAAGGCAGGCTAAGTTTTAAAACAGACAACATTCTTAGTTTTTTTTCACATTCAAATAATTGACGGATAGAGATATTATATTGATCACCACTAAGTTGTCGATACTGGCCAAATCTTGCCTCCAGATGATCAGTTTGAAATTTTCCAGGTAATATATACAACATTTTCAGTTCTTCTGTACAATATTGTGTTAGTTCTAAAATGGCATAAGTGGTATGGTGTAAAGCAGTAAAAGTTTCCTTTGTTAATTTACCACTTTTTCCAGGAATGCTATCCCAAGATTCCAACCAGTTACAAAATATTGTTAGAAATGCATAATTTTCTTCAAGTATTGTGTGTAATAATGGATAACAATGCAATAAATATGGATTGCAATATTTATTTTGAAGATTCCAACCTTTAACTGGTGTTTTCACATTCATTATATTCCACCAAATAAAAAATATGTTTATAAATTCCGCAACTTCAGCAAAATTGGGCAAACATTTTTCTTTTCCTAAAGTTAGCAATCCCTGAATAGTATATTCATTAAATATTTGTAATACTAAATTAACATTTTGCCTTTCAAGATTACTAGGAGAAAGTGCCTTGGCAGTCATTTTGTAACAATATTTTAGAAGTGATTGCGATTCCAGGGCATGAAGTTTGTGTAAGGTACAAAATGGAGAACTTTGGACATTATCTAATTCATGATTTCCATTGAAACAAAACTTTGGAAATATCATGCCTTTACTTGCATCTTTTTGACCAAGCCAGTTGTTTCTGATACATTTTAAAATATGGACTGAGTCAAATATAAAAAAAAGAGGTCTAGACTTCAGAACTGGGTGTGGATATACAATCGAAAGTTTTGCTGGGGAACAAAATAAAGACATAGCTTTTTTATTTATTGCATTGTTATCCATTATTACACACAATACTTTAAAGCCTATTTCTTCCAACCCAATTATTAAGCGTTTAATTATGTTGAATAAATTTTCTGCTTTAAGACATTTAGTCGACATTATATGTATAACATCCTTATAATTTGATAACACACTACTAAGCATAAAAGCAAATGCACTTGTTGCTGCCTCATCGGTGTTATTGGCTAAGCCAACAACATTGCCACCTTTATAATCAAAATAAGCTTTTAGATGAATTTCATCAACAAGTAAAGATACTGTGATATCTTTCTGAGCAAGTAACTTGAACTTATTTTTTATATACATTAGAAAATTGTTGTTATGTTGCTCAACAACAGGATTCATAGAGGGTGATAGGGTAAGTCTTCTAATGGTTGAATAGCTTGGTAAAATTACATTTTTTGAATCTCTCAACTGTCTGTATCCAGTAGGAGAACAGTTATATAATAATGAAGAAAATATCATCATTTCTGTTGAATAATTGAACTTATTTAGTGTCATTAGGTTTATTTGTTCATATATAAATTTAATTGCACTATAATATTTATTTGACTCCTCTTGCAGTAATAACAGAAATGACATGATCAATTTTAATATTGAAATTACATTTTGCGGTTTGCTTTGTTGTTCTTCTATGTCCATTTTTTGAAGGTTTGAAATCAAAATTTCAAAAATATTCACATCAGTTACAAAGTTAGGAATCTTATACTCCCCTATTCTGTGAATTTCCACATCATTACAGAACACGTGTGCTGCAAAATCGGAATCAATTACAATAGACAGGGTCATTTTAGGATATGGAGACTGGATGATATGACAAATAATAAGTTTATCCTGTTTCCTAATAATGGTCCAATAATTTCTGTCGATAAAATTTAATTTATCTTCCATATCATTAATGTTATGGAACATTTTTTGTTTTTTGTATGCTAGGTCATCTGCAATACTTTGATCTAAAGCTCTTTTCAGATCAAAATTTTCCCTTTGATTTTTCTTGGAGTTTGGTGATTTTCTAAAGGAGGTCGATGAAGATAAATAGGAGGGACAGTTTGGAAGAATCCTAGGTATAGCACCATCATAAAGACATGGTCTTTCAAGTTTAACTGTAATAGTTTTACCCGTTTTTTTATCAAATGCTGACGATTCTCTTTTTATGTCTTCAGGTCGAAAATGAAGTTCACATACCTGAAAAATATTTTCAAAAGAAACCACAACATATTTTAAATCTTAATTGAATGACTCGCTAAGGATTAAAAAAAAATAGTCATCGGGGTTAAGTAGAATAAAGAAATATGCCTATCAAAAACTCATGAATTAATTTTTCGTTTTTTGTTTTTGTTATTGCATATCAACTATTTTAGGTCCTTTAATGCCGAAAACAAAAACGTTTTTGTCAATACACAGTTTTTGAATAACATCGGCAGTGAAAGCATTATATAATCCATAACTGAAGGGAATATGAGAATTATTTGTACCTTTTCCAAGGATATTAGTCCAAATGTGAACGTTAAACGTAAAGATTGGAATTCGAAATTTCGTATTACGATTCCAAAGTCCGCCTATTCACTGAATCAAGTGAATTTCCCTATTTTAATTTAAGTTAAAATATATATTCATTTATTAGAAAAACAATATTTAATGAATAGAATCAGCAAAAAAAGTGCTTTAGTAGTAATAGTTTTATACATTTTATTGCCAGTTTTATGTTACAGCGGATAAAAAGAATTATGAATCGAACGAATTAATGATAGGATAGCTAAAATCTGAAATAGATTTTTAAAGTCTTGAGAACTTTTAATCCAATAGATTTATTAAGAATATCAAATGTCTTTAGGGAAATTCTGCTAAAAAAAAAAAACAACGGAGTTCGAATTTTAAAATAAAATTTTGACATATTTTGAATCCATTGTTAATCCTACTGGACGAAATAAAAAGATAATATTTTTTACCTTTCAAAAAAGATACACTTTAAAAATTCTAGGATATTTGGTAATTAAATTACATTTTTAAAATGTTTTAATAGTAAAAAAATGAAAAAAGAAAGTAAAAATTAATGTTTTTATTTCAATTTCATTTATGATGTTAAACTTTAAACTGTTTATAAAAAAAAATCATGTTTTTGCAAAACTCTTTTTTGGTTAATGTTTTAATTTTTAAGGATTAAAAAACCCTAAACCAACTATAAAAGAATTCTTCAGTTAAAATTCTAATTTTTTATTTCCAATTTTTTTCTCTGGATTAATATCGATAACTTTCAAATTATCAAAAATAGGAAAAAATGTTTGGAAAATATATTTTGAGGGTGTTCATTTTGTGTTAAATATTTTCTAAAAATTAAATATTTTAAAAGTTAGGTTTTAAAATTCAAGTGTGGTGTGATTTAGGCCTTTATGTTTCAAATAAATTCAAAACTTAGTCAGAAATAATAGGTTTAAACAAAGTTTAAATCATCATTTTCCAGTTTTTAAATTTTCGGTAATAGTGACTTGACTTTTGTTTTTTTGTAACACATATTTTCACGGAGTATTCAAATACAAAACCTTAAAAATAAAACAAATTCTTTTAAAATTGACTATAAGATAAATTTTGTAGTTTTTGTTAATACAAAAAAAAAGAATAAAAAAAATTCAATTCAGGAATATTTTTTCATGTTTAAAAACGATTCATAAAGTTGCAAGAAGTATAGAAAAGTTTTTACTTTCGTTTTCTAAGAATTTTTAAACATTTCATTGAAAAAAAAGACACTATTTTCTGAAATAAAATATCAATAAAATATTAATTCAAATACTTTTAGAAAATATAATGTTTAACAACTTTTTTCGACTTCAGTTTAAATTTTAAAACATTTCGAAAAAAAAACTTACGAACGAATAGCCGTATTTATTTTTTTTTTCAGATATTTTTTATTTCAATTTTATTCAAAGAAATAAAAATAATATCTTAATTTATTGTATTAATTTAAAAGATATAAACAAAGTGCTTTCTTTCTTCTTGTGCTACGGCAAAACTAATTTTTTAGCAAATTTTGATTTTAGCGACTGTTGAAATAAATGGTGATAAAATTTTAACTACTTACTTTGCTGAATGGACTTGGGGTAAAATTCTCCCTTTTAATGGCATGTTTCTATTTATCAAATAAATGTTTATTTTTTGGAAACGAAAAACAATGAACTTTCGGTCCATTTTTATAATTCCCTTTACATTGTGGTACCACACAAGAAGAAGGCATGTTTGGTTCTGAAAATAAGTCAACGCTAACGGACTCCGTATAAAACAGAACTCTACTAAGTGTGACGTCAGCACGTCAACTTTAATCATAGGATAGGCCTTGTAATATATAGGAGGTCTTGACTTAACTGACTGACTGCAAGTAGTAGGAATAACTGTAAAAATAAAACGTTACTAAGAATTACAAAGAACAGGAAGTTGTAGCGAGCCATGATAGCTCACGTCATGGTTTATGCAATATAGAAGAAGATATTTGGACATTTCAGCCTTTCTGCATTCTCTGAAGCTTTCAAAAAATGTATATATAGTATTCCATATATTTTTAACTATGCATGTTCTATATTTTGCTAAGAGTTACCAAGGAAAGTGAGATGTGGAGAGCCTTGATTAGCTTGATGAAGAAGAAGAAGTTGCTGATGATGAAGAAGAAGAAAATGAAGATGAAGAAGAAGATAAAGATGATGAAGAAGAAGATGAAAAAGAAGATGAAGAAGAAGAAGATGATGAAGAAGCAGATGAAAAAGATGATGACGAAGATGATGTAGAAGAAACAAAAGATGAAGAAGAACAAGAAGAACAAGAATATGAAGAAGAAGATGATGAAGAAAAAGAAGAAGATGATGATGAAGAAGAAGATGAAGAATATGAAGAAGAAGCAAATGAAGAAGAATAAGAAGATGAAGATGAAGAAAAAGAAGATGATGAAGAAGAAGATTAAGATGAAGAAGAAGATGAAGATGAAGAAGCAGATGAAGAAGAAGATGATGACGAAGAAGATGATGTAGAAGAAAAAGAAGATGAAGAAGCAGATGAAGAAGAAGATGATGAAGAAGAAGATGATGAAGAAGAAGATGATGAAGAAGAAAATTATGAAGAAGAAGATGATGAAGAAGAAGATGAAGAAGAAGATGAGGGTGGAGAAGAAGATGATGAAGAAGATGGAGAAGATGATGAAGAAGATGAAGATGAAGAAGATGATGAAGAAGTTAAAGGTGATGATGAAAAAGAAGTTAAAAAAGAAGATGATGATGATGAAGATGAAGAAAAAGAAGATGATGAAGAAGTAGAATAAAATGAAGAAGATTATGAAGAAGAAGAAAATGAAGATGAAGATGATGAAGAAGAAAAAGATGTAGAAGAAAAATGATGAAGAAGAAAAAAAAGATGATGATGAAGAAGATGAAGATGAAGATGAAGAAGATGATAAAGAAGATAATTATGACGAAGAAGAAGAAGAAGAAGAAGAGGAAGAAGAAGAAGAAGAAGAAGAAGAAGAAGAAGAAGAAGAAGAAGAAGAAGAATACAGTTATTAAAAATAAAAGAAATTTAATTTCTCAAATACTGCACAGCTATTGTGAGACAAAACGCAAAAAGTATTTTCAAATAAATGTTTGAATTTGGAACAACTTTAAAGAAACATTTTAACGCTTTTCACATTTTTAGTTTTTTGTTTGTTCTTGTTGTTTACTGTTTTATTTTGTTTTGTTTCTTTTGCTTAGCAAAAAATCTTTTTTTACGATAATTTAAAATAAAACGCTTTAATTTAGATCAAACTTCGTGTTATTTCAAATGTTTACCATACGAATAGAACCGAAATGCGGCACCGAAATCTGAAAGCACATTGAAATAGCGAAATATGTCTTCCCAAATCTAAGCAAAGTATAAAGAAATAAAAACATTTCATTGAAAACAAAGAAGAGTAATGAAATCTTATGAAACATCGGTAGTAGTGAATGCTGAACCATCTCTTCAAAGATGGAGAAAAGACTTAAGACAACAGAAATAAGGTTCTACAGAAGGATACTGAGAATACGATGGACTGAACACGTGAGCAAAGACCAAGTTTCAGATAAAAATCAAAACCAAACGGACATTTATACGACGCATCAAAAAGAAACAGCCGAAATGTTTTTGGTACATAATGAGGAAAGAAGGCTTGGAGAATTAAATTAACCAGAGATATGAATATACATATCGATGCATCCTAATATAAGAATGCTTTTGTTCATCATTTTAACTTGAATTTAAATCATGAACTGTTTTCGTGGTGCAGCGAATATCGACTCGGAACGACAAATCAGGGAGCCGAGTTCGAATTTCAGTTGATTTCCTTGCATTCACTGACACACAAATACCCTTGGGAAGGTATTAATCCGTCTCTTCCCTCCAGTTATAGGTTAAATAACAGGACGGATTGGGTTCTATAGTCTTGGTCGGCAACTAGTCTACCGCAAAAAGCAATGACAACCTACTGCGCGATAATCTTCTGCCCAGTCAGTCATGTTTATTTTGAGACATGATCACCCAAAGCGTGTATCACGTATGGCACTTAACTGTTTTCCAATAGATTGTGATACTATGGACACCCACATAGAATGGTTTTATTATGATCACGAGTGTTTCGCTTCGATAGACCAGCGGATGGTTTCTTTTGAAGTTCGAACCGGCACCCACTTTAACCGAGATGGATGGGAAGTAAAGAGATTTTCGGAGATCAAGTGACAACAGAACCGGTTTATGACGACAATCATGCTTGGGATCGCGGAGAAATTTATGGTCCGCCCTGGGTCCCTCGCGGTGGTGTAATGGATAATAAGCTTGTCTCGCTAGAACCGTTACAATTGAGTAGTGAGTTCGATCCTTACTGGGTCTCCCATACTTTCGGCCTTGTGCCACATCTAAGCTGCGCTTAGAAAATCAATTTATGGTCCGCCCTTGAAGGAAGACAGACATGTTGGTCAAGCGGTTCCGAGGTTTCCATTTTTAATATTGGCACCCACCACAACGGAATGAATAGGTGGGTGAGGAATTAATAGGCGGGGAAGATAGCCGAAGTTGTTCAAAGTATCACCTACCTACCTAACTGCTGACGTACCCCAGATGAGCAAGCAATGCCATGAATAAACACCTACACTACTAGCTATAATTATTAGGCGATCTCAGCTTTTTTTAAATGATGTATTTCATATTAATTTTAGTATTTAGTATGACAATCATTCTTCCCGGTTGCCTTGTAAAATTTTGCAAAGTAATAATAACAAAAGAACCATTCTATTTTCATTTAGAATTATCCACTTGGCAATAAATAGCAAAAATAATATGAAATACATCATATTTTAAAAAACTGAGGTTGCCTCACAATTATGGAAAGCAAAGTTTGATGATTTTTGGAAGTGACAACAGAACCGGTTTATAATGACAATCATTCTTGGGATCGGGGAGACTTTTGGTTCGCCCTTGGCGGAAGACGGACGTGTTGGTCGCACGGTTCCGAAGTTTCCATTTTTAATATTGCCATCCACCCCATCGGAATGAATAGATGAGCAAAGATCTAATAGGTGGGGAAGATAGCCGAAGTTGTTCAAAGTTACACCTACCTACCTAACTGCCCACCTATTACTGATGTTAAGCAGTGTCGAACCCGGTCAGTACTTAAATAGGGGACCCCTTGGGAACAGTAGTAACTGTAAGTGACCCCTTACAATCCAAAATAAGTTTCAGCTTTAAATAACCCACAAAGGGTTAATAAACCGTCATATTCAGGCACGTTACTCGAATTTGTCAGAGCCCGTAAAGCTCACAGAGCCGTTCCAACACACACTCACAAAACCATGCGCAATAAGTGAACACGTATAATACGTATAGTATTAGTATAGAACATTCCGATATTCTGTTTCTCTTACAAATAAATGGCGGAATCATTCTACTTTAACTCACCTTGTTGAGAAGTTTGTTCTGTTGGCAAGGGATGGATACTGTTTCTTTTTGCCAGGCTAATTTTCGCAATTCTTTTCTCAGGTTGTGTTTGGTCTGCATCCGCACCAACTTCGTCGATGTAGACCACACTGATATTCATCTCCTGGTTGGATGCTAATTGCATGAAATATAAAAGATAATATTTTAATGAATAACACTCATGCATCATGATTTGTTGATAATAATTGCATCAATTGCAAACGAATAAGGGAATAAGAAAAATAATTTATTACTGCGAAAAGCCTACATGGAAAAGGAACTGAGCAAATGCACAAAAATAGAAAGGACACATGGCACGGTGAATAAAACCGTTGGCTTGATCCAGTGACTTGACCCAAAGTTCATTATCTAACGACAGCAGTGGTGAACAAAAAACTGAGACAGATTAGTTAAATGGATATAACTAAAAACTCCTGAAGTGGCACGAATCATAGATCGAGGACAGTCTACCTTAGTGTTATGGTACCCTCCTACGAGGAATGAACTCTTCCTCTGGCTATATATAAATTACCTGCGTGACTTAGTGTAGTTAAGAAGCAGTTAGTTACGAGCAGTCAAGTACAACAGTTAACGAGAGCAATTAACGACAGCTACTAGTCAGGTAGCGTAATAATACCTTCGGACTTACTTATTTCTATATTACTTATTATTAACACTTTCTGTGAATATCTTGTTTCTTTCTATACTAATACACTGTTTTGAAGCTACTTCCTGTATTCCGTGTCTTACTTCCGGCACAAATAATAAGGCCTCTGATTGGGAGGTTGTGAGAAGCATGGAACCACTTTTTAATTGCTGTTGTTCCCAGCTCCACCCAGACCCGGAGTGGTAGCACCTGTTAGGGTCCTAGCTATGGATAATAGTTAACCCCCAAACTGAGGTCAAAACCCTGTGAAAGTATAAAAATAGACTTTTATAGAAAAATAATACATTTTTTAAGAAAAATATTGCCAGCAATACATTTTTATGGAAAAAAATTATTGCCAGCAATACATTTTTTAATACAAAACTAGAAGACAACTTCAGTTTTCTAAAATTAAAAAAATTAAAAAAAACTTTTCATCAAACTCTGACTAAATCAACCTTCTCACTATCAATGAACATTTAAAAAATACCTTAAAAACCCTACCTTTTTGGCATTAAATAACCCACAGTGGTTGATATATCATTAAACAAAACTCAAACTCAGATCCAACATTGGATTCATTTTACAAAGGGCACCCTAATTCTCGACAATGAGATCTGCCAACGTCTTGCTTGAAGTGAATTGATTAAAAAAGAAATACATTTGATACAAAACAATGATATTTAAAGCAATGCATTCTTTACGAGATTCTCGTGATTTTTATAAAACCCAAGATAAAAGAATCGTATTAAACGCACGTGGATTAGTGGAACTGTCGGAACTACCAATGGCGCTATCTTCACTGTTCTTTCCCGTCAGAGACACCGAACTGCTATTCATCATAGAACTGATTCGCCGTTTTTCAGATGACATCAGAGCGCTTTCGCGGTCGTCCTCAATCGAATGCAGGTCCTTTAAAGCGTCTGCAGCCCCAACCAGAACCTTTTTGCATTTCTTAGGCAGTTTTAGTTTTGCCTGCGCATGTGAATAATACAACGTGAAATTGTTAACAATTATAGGCACAGGAAGTGCCAGCATGAGTACGCCACAAAGAGAACACACACCGCCCACAACACGACCCAACAAAGTGCTGGGGACGATCTTTCCATAGCCGAGGGTGGTAATAGTGACCAAGGCCCACCAAAAGCCGATGGGGATGTTATAGAATTCGTTTTCGCTCGTCTCGCCGATCTGTTGCGCGTAGTAAACGAGGCTGGCAAAGATAGTGATGCCCATAAAGACGACGAGGATGAGAAGGAGGAGCTCCTTGGCACTAGCACGGACCGTCAGCGCCAGAATACGGATGCCGGTCACGTGGCGGGTGAGTCGTAGAATGCGGAAGATGCGAACGAGGCGCAGCATGTTGACGTAGAAACGCGCGTCGCCGCTGTTCTCGTGAAACACTCTCAGGATGAGGCGCATGTAGAACGGAATAAGGGAGAGTAAGTCGATCCAGTTGATCGGTTCCTGGAAAAAGTGTCTCAGGTTAGGGCAGAAGAGCAAACGAAGCAAGAGCTCCAGACTAAAATAGGTGATGCAGGTGTCTTCCAACACGACAAACAACGGAATTGGTTCGCTCCTCATTGTTTTCTGACGGATCGTTAGTGTCTTGTTAGTCAGCAACGGCGTTCGGAAGTCTTCAACCGATTCCAGAGTGAAGGACATTATAGAGATGATCACAAAAAACACCGATACACCTTCCATAATCTGAAAAAAAAGGGAAGAAAGAAAAATAAATATAAATAATTTCTAATTTAAATAAAATCTTTTTAAGTCTACCTAAAAACCTTCATGAACTGTTACAATAAGACAGGCTTCAGGCAAGAAACGTACAGAATATTATATCTAATATTTTATAAATGAATAAACAAAACGACGGTAAAACCATCAAAGTAAATAAGCAATAAATTGATGAAATATACGCATTTTAATGATAAAAAGATACGTAAATAAATAAACCAGATGGCATTAAAAACATCAAAGAAAATAAACTGTAAATAAAAAGATTAAAAAAATATATTTTAATAATAAATAAAATATACGTAAATAAACAAGATGGTGTTCAGATCATCAAAATAAATAAGTTGTAAGTAAATAAATAAAAGTAATTATTTTATTGATAAATAAGTTTTACGTAAATAAGTAAAGAAGAAGGCTAAACATTTCCCGATCAGAGGCTTTGCTGCCAGATGTAGTTTATCGTCATACCCAGGACTATCATCGACAAATCACCTACATTTTAGATAGCACTTTATACTGAGTATGTTAGAGGAAAAGCATTTTTAATAGGATAATCATCACAATAATCGATATCAATTCTACACATGAACATATGTCGAATTGATAGGAACAATCAATTCTTCATCTGAACAGATGAATAATTATTGATTATTCGAACTTTATAGAAGCGAACGGCTTCACATTCCCTTCAGTCAATCTTAATACTGTTCGATTGGTACTATTACTGCGTTCATTAATGCTCTCAGCCTACTTAACCCGAACTGTTTATTCAGTCAATGTATTCTGTCCACTTTGTGGCCATAAAAGCTGGTATTCTTCATGAATCGGTAAGAAAGGTTGCATGTTCAAATAAACAACCAATGAATGCATAAAATGAACAATAGACTCTCTGTTTCTTGTTCGGTCGCATTTGTTGCAAGTCATTCAACAATCGTATTTAGAGCACTCTCTTTTCTTCGATTTCTTTCGTAATTTTTCTTCTTTTTTTTTTTTCGTACAGATTTTATTTCGATTATTTTTTTAGAACTTTCTAGATTTTTCTTTCTTTTTCGCTCTTTCTTTCTATTTTTCCTTTTGTTTTTCAATCTTCCTTTTGGAGTTTTCTATTCTTTTTAGATTCGAAATAATGACCGGGAGTATGAAAAATCGATAATAAGGAAGAAAAATCGGGAAGGAGTTAAAATTTCTTTCAACATTTTCTAGATCTCTCTTTTTTATTTTTATACTTTCGACCATTATTTCAAATTCTTAAATAATTTTTTCATATTTTCATTTTTATTTGAATTTTTCCTTCTATTTTTTTCTATTTATCTTTGTTTATTTCAGTTTTTTTCTTTCTCTAGATGTCTCTCCTAATCTTTTATATTTTTCAATGCGTCTAAGACCAAGCTGTTGCCTGTCAACCATCACAGGCAACCTCTCCTGCCTCCCATAAGCATGGACCAAGCGATTCTCCCTGAGAGCAATACACTACGCCTCCTCGGCCTTACCCTCTCCTCAGGCCTCAAATGGAACCACTATATCGAATCCATAGCTAAATCTACTGCTAAGAAGGTTGAGTCACTATGTCGATCCAGGATGTTTTTTTCCGCCTGAATCCATCCTGAATACAAGTCAACCATCTGTCCGCGCATGGAATACTCCTGCCATTTATGGTCAGGCTCCCCTGCCGTTCTCCTCAGTGTTCTCGACAGGCTCCAAAGGCGAGTCTGTAATGTGATAGGTACTGATCTGGCGGCTCGACTGCAGCCACTTCCCCACCGTCGAAATGTGGCCTCCCTTTGTCTGTTCTATAAATACTTTCATGGCTTCTGCTCGGACGAACTTAAGTCATTGGTGCCTCCTCAACAGGTGTTTACTCGTGCAACCAGACTTGCAACTGGGTCCCACCCATTCACAGTCAGGTTAGCCAAATGCAGACGACAATTCTACTCCTGCAGCTTCTTCTCTCGCACTTCCCGCCTGTGGAAATCGCTCCCATACTCTTGCTTTCCTGATGGCTACAACCTTAAGAAATTTAAATGCAATGTCAATACTCATCGATTAACCATTGACTCTAGCTCTCTCCCCACCCCCGTATATCCTTCCCTTTCTCTCCACCTATTTATCTGTCATCTCACCTGCATTCTCAGCTTTCTATTGCTCCTTTCTAACTAGTTTGTACTTCTCACTCTCTTCTAATTAATTTTTTTAAAGTTATGCAGCCCCCCCCCCCCCCGCTCATCAGTGGCATTTCCGCCTTGCTCGGGGTGAAATGATTAAAAAAAAAAGTCTTATTTCGATTTATTTATTGTTTCCATTTTTCTTTCTTTTTTTTTTTTTCAAATATTTTCGATTTTTCTGCCCCTGTCCAGTTTACTCTTTCTTTTTTTCTTTTTTTCTTTTTTTCGGGTTTTTCTTTATCTTGATCTCTCACGGTTTACCTTTCTTTCATTTACCTTTCATTCATTATTTTGAAGCCAAAATTATTTTTCCAAACTTCTTTTCGATTTTTCTTTCGATGTTTTCAGTTCAGCATTCCTTCAATTTTATTTTTCTCGTGATCTCTCTTTTCATTTCTCATATTTTATTTTAAAATTTATTCCGACTTTTTAAATCCTTTTTACCATTTTACTTTTTTGTTCAGCTTCCTTTCTATTTTTCTCGATAGCTTTCTTTTTTCTTTTCTTTTTTCTTTCGTTTTTTTCTTTCACTCAACTTTTTCTTTCTGTTGATCTCTCTTTCAATTTTCTATATTTTAGAATTTTATTTCAACTTCTTAAACCCTTTTAACCATTTTACATTCCTTCCAACTTTCTTTCAATTTTCTGGCCAGCTTTCGTTCTTCCGACTTGATCTCTCTCCCGATTTTTTCTTACTTTCGTTTTTTTTTTATTATTTCGATTTTTTTTATTTTTCTTTTCAGCTTTCTTTATTTTTTGTCTTAGATAGACTAAACTATCACCCGGTTCACACTCCACCCACGTCTATTGAACATGTGAAGAGGCTCATCCCTTGTTCTCTGTTTAGGATGTGGTTTCCGGCTTTCACTTTTCCAATCTTTTCACTCTTATGCAGCCCCCTGCGCATCAGTGGCATTACTGCCTTGCTCGGGTTGATATGATTAAAGAAAAAACTTTTTTCTTTTTCTTAGCTTCTCTTTTATTTTTTAATATTTTAGAATTTTATTCCGACTTCTTAAATCCTTTTTTTTTTTTTCATTTTTCATTGCTTCCATATTTTTTTTTTTTTTCGGACCAGCTTCCTTTTTTTAAGATTTTTATATCAATCACTCTTTCATTCTTATCTTTCGACTTTCATTTCTTGTAATATTTTTCTTTCTATCTTTCTGTCATTCAAGTTTTCTCTCTGTCAATTTCCCTTTTGATTTTTCTTTCATTCATTCTTTCTCTTTCTTGTTCTCTCTTTCTACTGAATTATCTTTTATTCGCTCTTTCATTCTTTTTAACATTTTGGCCGTTTGTACTTGATTTCATAAACATCTAATGTGTTCAAGAATCCATAAATTTTGGTCACTCGTGTATAAATCTATAAGCATTTACTCGATACAGAGATTGTTCAGCATTGGTTGCCTATGCGCTTCTGTTCAGGAATAGATGAATTTTACTTAGTTCAAGAGGTCGCTTATAAGTTTGTGTCGATAAGCATTTACTTGGTTAAATAGGTAAATGCTAGACTTTTATATTTGAGTCTGTGGTGATACCGACCGAGCAAAAGCGAGGGACCGGATGTTTGCTCTATACCGACCAAACAGCAAATGAACAAAAGTCGCCGTTGCGCATCCGAGTTCGCGCAGATGTTCCGGTTGAAAAATAAAAATTAATCAAATATCAAATTTCCATTTCGCGAGCCTACGCGAATTTTATTTAACAGCCAATGGGAAGCCCAGAATCAAATACAAGTGTGAACTCCCAGAACGAGCTGTTTTGATCCAAAAAGCAGATATAAAAAGCCGAGACAAAAAGCAGACAGACAGACCGGGCAGTGACCAAGGAGAAGAGTGTAATTAATATCCCCTTGACCTAAGTCGAGCGGTTACTACGCTTGCCTCTTTCCTTCTCGCCTGTCTCAAAAGTACTTACTGACCTAAGGAGCAACTACTTCAAAGACATTCCTCACATACCTCCGCTCCTCCCATTCCTAAACACTAATTATCTTTTTATTATTTGTCATGAACATTTAACCTCCGTTGGACCTATATTCAAGTATTATTTTAATTGTAAAAACATTAATTGATATGTGTATATATAAATGTTGTTTTCAACTCAATTTGCTTTTCTTGATTTTATAATCATTTTATGACTTGTAGTGGGCTATCTACCACAAGGCCAAATTCCGTTAACCTGCAACAATATGCAACTACCCTTCACTAGGACGGAATCCTACTACAAAGAGAAAATAATAGATAAGCAACCCACTATAAGTCTATAAGCATTTATTTGGTTTGAGGATAGGTAAATATTGGTCATTTATATTTGTGTCTGGAAGCATTTACTTGGTTTGTTGATAAGTAAATATTAGTCATTTATATTTGCGTCTGGTACCATTTACTGGATTTGGGGATAGGTAAATATCGGTTGCTTATACTTACTTGATTTGGAATAGGTAAATATGAACTCCATTCCTTGCGTAGTAATGCCCCTTTTGGAAGTCATGAGTTATCTAACCCTGTAAGTTACTTGTTCACCACTGCTGTAGCCTGGTATTGAACTCACTACTCTTTGGGTCAAGTCACAGGAACTAACCAACGTCTATATCTACTACGCAAGGAATGGAGTTCATATACACCAGTAATTGCAATAAAGGGTTCGGTTTGAATTTCCTAGCACCTGAAGAAGGCCGGAGCGTACAACAGCCGAAACGTCTTACAAATGGCAACAAAGATGAGGACAATAGTCCGAATAAATTAAATACAGTAACAATTTACTTGGTTCAATAATAGGTAAATATATGGCTGTTTATATTTCAATCTATAAGCATTTAGCTTGTAGGTGACACCTATTTTACGAGGGAGGTGTTTTATCACTCTGTAGGCAATGTAGTCTGTGTATTCTTGGACTCAACAACAAGCAAGATAAATATATGGCCGTTTATATTTCAATCTATATGCATTTAGCTTGTAGGTGACACCTATTTTACGAGGGAGGTGTTTTATCACTCTGTAGGCAATGTAGTCTGCGTATTCTTGGACTCAACAACAAGCAAGATAAATATATGGACGTTGCTGGAGAGTTTGATGTATTAGTGCGTAAATTTGCCCCGTGTCTCCTGTGTCTTACCATATATTCATACATCTCTAGAAATTATTCCACCAAGTCTATCTATCGCCCGGTTCACACTCCACCCATGTCTATTGAACAGGTTAAGAGGCTCATCCCTTGTTCCCTGTTTAGGATGTGGTTTCCGGCTTTCTCTTTTCTGATCTTTTCACTATTACGTAGCCCCCTGCACATCAGTGGCGTTACCGCATTGCTTGGGGTGATACGATTAAAAAAAAAAAAGACATAACTAACGTCATATTCTATCAAAAAAGCAATGTTGTGCCATGAGATCTCGAGAAAAGGTATTAATCCACCTATTCTCCCTCCAGCTATGGGTTGAATAGCAGAACAGATCGGGTTCTATAGCCTTGGTTGGTAGCCAGTCTACCACAAAAAGTAATGGCAACCTACTGCAAGAACACCTTCTCTCTAGTCAATCATGGATTGAAAGAGACATGATCACCCAAGCATATGGCAATTAACTGACTGAATAATATATATAGGTACATTGATAAGTACGAAAGCTAATATTGAAACAAGTGTTTATATTACACAAGAATATTAACTTTTCAATATAATATCATTCTTTAAAAATATTAATCGCATAGATTGCATATTATAAAATGAAAATTCAAAGTCGAAACTCAGTTAAATAAGTTCTTTTCCTTTAGTTAGACGTAGGAATATTTTGGATCGTTGTTAAATTTCAAATATTTAAAAGCCTAACTTTGTTTTTACTTCTGTTTATACTAACATCTTAAAAATAAAATCCTTACGTAAGGGAATGAAAACGTGTTTGTTAAAGAAAATTGCTGCTTTTATTCATATTGTCTTTTTACATATATATTTCATTTAAATCTGAATTTTTACACACACATGCACACACATACAGATCTAAACTTATTTAAAAATGGAACTTTGCGTGTGTGTGTGTGTGTGTGTGTGTGTGTGTGTGTGTGTGTGTGTGTGTGTGTGTGTGTCCGTTACCAAAAGATTCCGAAACGGCTGAACCGATTTTCTTAAAAATTTACACAGTTGTACTATAAGCGTCTGCGAATGTTCTTAGTTAGGTTTTGTGTCGAGGTACCCCCGATAAATATCGAAAATCGATAATCGAAAAGATCGGGTTATAGAAGGAGTGGTCCGATTTTAATCAAATTTGATACACTCATAGACAAAGACACAAGAAACGATATTCAGAAGTTTCAAGATTGCAGTTCTTACAATAGTGCAGAAGATTTGATATCGATACCAGGAAATCAAAATTTGACTTACATCCATTCATTTTTCTTTCAGTCTACGGTTTCGCTTTAACTGGAAACAACTCTTGCTTTTTAGTCTTTCGTGCCAACGTCCAAAGACTCTGAGCTCCAGGACCATGGGTTAGTTTTAAAGCTTTCATTACACCCGAGCAACTCCGGGCTATACTGCTAGTATATATATATATATATATAATCATCCGCAGACAGATCTGTTACTCTTTATCACAGCTCATCAGTACGGTTAGACAGCTGATTGCTTTTTACCCGGGATTGAAACCCGACTGAATTGGCGTTATTCGGCGATTCTACCTCTGACCTACTTGCGTTCGGTAGAAGGAGGCACACTTTTAGCGTGTATATTATCATTATACACGCCCAATAGCTGAGAGTGTTTTAATTCATTGCTGAATGAACGATGCGTAGATGCCAGAGTAGCTACTGTTTTTCAGTCTGCCATATATATATATATATATATATATATATATATATATATATTGTGCGTATTTAGGCAGCATTTTTTCATTAATGCATGTTTCATTAAATAATATAGACAAGTTTTGTCTATTTATTTTATGTAAATTTTTTCATAAGCTTAATAGCATTATGATTAAATGAAGAAAGAAAATTACAATATTGATACATAATTTTTATGTAAGCCGAAAGCTTAGATTGGATTATTTAAAAAATTATGTGTCAATATTGTAATTTTCTTTCTTCATTTAATGATAATATTATTAAGCTTTTATTACATAAAATAAATCGACAAAACTTGTCTATATTATTTAATGAATCATGCATTAATATATATATATATATATATATATATAAAGGGTGGTTCAAAAGCAAATGGACAGTAGGTGGAATAGGTTTGTGTATCGGTTATATTATTATAATAGTGCTCATTATTTCCAAAAATGATGAAGCCCCTCCACATTATTCAACTATCCCCCTGCATTTCGACCACCTTGTATATATAGAATTAATGTGAAGACGTTTTTCACTCGACTGAGTCGTGTTTTTTCAGTCATGCCGACTTCGAAGTTTCTGGAAGACATTTTTGTGTTATCTTTACTCTTCAGGATTTTTTTTTTAAACATATATATATATATATATATATATTGTACGAAAGTGACAGAACAAGTAGATTTTAAACCCACTGTTCAAGCATTTACTTTTATAAAGAGTGCTCGATGCAGAGTAGAGCTTTATATTGTAATGGTTGTTACAATGGTTTATAAAAGCATAGTATCACTACACAAAAATTTTCATGTTTCGGAGCACAACCGCTCCTCTTCGGGTGATATATGGCGTTTCATATGGAGTCCCATGTATCACCCGAAGAGGAGCGGTTGTGCTCCGAAACATGAAAATTTTTGTGTAGTGATACTATGCTTATATTACACTATATATATATATATATATATAGTCATCCTCAGACAGATCTGTTTCGCTATATCACAGCTCATCAGTACGGTTAGACATTTGATTGCTTCTAGCCAGGATTGAAACTCGACCGAACTGACATCAGTCGGCGATAAATTAACCTGCAAGAAGTCTCTCAAACATATTTTGTTAGATAATTCAAACAAGTTTTGTATTTTTCAGTCCAATTTTCAATTTTTTCTAGTGTTTTCACTACATTTGCCAAAATTTATATTAACTTTTATTTCATATATTTTTTCCGAGTACTTTCGAATGTTGCTAAATTCGTTTTCAAGGATTACTTTGTGTGTCGTTACACAACTGGCTTTAATTCTGCCGTTCTCACTTTTACGTTTACTGGAACCAATTTCAAGATCTCCAGGTAACAACATATGAACGGTCAAAGTTAAATTGTTTATGTGTGTGTGGCGGGGTTACATTAAGAACAATTCAATATACGGTCACCTATAAATTAGAAAGATTTAATAAAACAAAGGTGTATAAACAGAGCTTGTCCATATTTTGCAAACGTATTTGATATGTATATAGAGAAAGATTTTCTAAACCTATACTGTTAAATATAAGAGACAATGAATGTCTATTATGTTTAATCATGAGCCGTTCTAAATCGTATTTTGGCTTTAATTTCAGGTGAAAATAAAGACAAAATTTCTCCAACATTTGGATAATTTTTATTAAGTTGGTTCCAAGATTTCGGCTAACATAAATTATCTGCTGCCTCGATACACTATATATATATATAGATATAAATATAGATTGTGTGTATTTTGGCAGCATTTTTTCATTAATGCAGGTTTCATTGAATAATATAGACAAGTTTTGTCTATTAATTTTGTGTAAGATCCGTTTGTACCGTCTGATATACTTGATGGTGATATCGTTGAAAGACAACAAAAAATCACAGTAATTGTTGATTTTTTTATCGGGTCTAAGCTTTCGGCTCACATAAGCCATTATCAAAGAATAAATATTGACACACAGTAAACATAGAACATTTAAGTTATTAACAATAAAGAGAATTAAATTGAAAATACAAGTCCATCCCTACCGTGGCGGATGACCGAAGACAGTGACAAAATTGTGGCGTTGTGGCCCCTGATCTGATTACAGGCATTTGAGTACGTTATTGGAAATATCAAAATTGATTATATTCAAACCAGGTTGCTACATTAAACAATTTAAACCTGGTTTGAATACAATCAATTTTGTACAGATATATATATATGTATATCAAGACGACAATTTTTCCTCTCACTTCCACAAAATATACGCAGCTCCACATATAGCCAATTTTATTTTTATTTAATCAGTTTGTCTGACAATCGCAAGAGCGTGAAACCCAGGATCACAAACTCACACCTATATATATATATATATTTTTTACCAATAATCGTATTTAAGTAGTTATTCTGTTTTTAATTAAACAGTATTTTATATTTATATCTACCGGCCTGATTATTTTACGATAAATTTTATTACGAAAATGTGTGCTATCCAGCAGGATTCGAACCTGCGACCCCTATTTACATAGGGGAAGCTAACATTTGTTCTGGTACTGTCTTAACCACTCGACCAAATATATAATAAATAATTCATTATATATATATATATATATATATATATATATATATATATATATATATATATATATATATATATATATATATATATATATATATATATATATAATTAAAATTTTAAATAAAATATATATATAAATATATATATAGCTTTATTATACTATGATATGGATATCATATTTCTGATCAGAGTACAATTAAACAACATTTCTTAGAAAAACATAGCAATGTAGGCAATATCAGACAGATTTTAGTCAACAGTACAATAATCCTCACTCATACAAATATTAAAAAGAATTTTCAGATATTGGAGGCCATCTACATTAAATCTAAACAACCCACACTTAATAAAACCACGTTTAAATCTGGTCATAGCTCATTACATTGCATTTAAAAATATGGTTCCGTTGACATTTCGAGCTCTCGCGCGGTGTGACGTCATAGAACCGCATTACAAATTTGCGAACTGCGTTTGCTATTTTTGGTAAGTGTTGCCGTTGCTTAGCGGAGTTTTATATCAACACAAGATAAAATCGTCACTGATGGTGGATGTTTTTGTGTTAGCATCCTTGTAACCTCTCTGAAGATGGCTCATGTGAGCCGAAAGCTTAGAACCAACTTTATAAAAAATTATCCAAATGTTGGAGAATTTTTGTTTTTATTTTCAACTGAAATTAATGCAAAAATACGATGTTTAGAACGGCTCATGATTAAACATAATAGACATTCATTGTCTCTTATATTTAACAGTATATGTTTCGAAAATATATATATATATATGATACGATAATAAATAGGAAACGACAGGAAACATTTATGAATGTACAGTACAAAGTTTCGCTTTTATTAAAGCTTCATCAGAAGAAGAAACTTAGAGGAGAAAAGAAAATTCTGCTATTTTCATTTTTGTGTTATTTTCTTTTCATTGGTTAGTAGACCTTTTGTATATTAGCCAATGAAAAACAATCAGCACAAAAATCTTAAATATTATAATTTTTTTTCTCTTCTTTATTTCGTTTTCTGATGAAACCAAAAGCAAAAACATGTTAAATTCGTAAACGTTTCCTATTTGTTCGTTATCCAATAACTATCATATTCTAATCCACATTTGAGCTATAATTGATATATAATCGTGAACGGGGGTTTGAGAGTCCTGCCTTTGTTCAGACTGTTGATAACGTGCACTCTCCCAGAAACTGTAACTAAGGTCGGCTCAGCATAGTTGTAGCATAAACCACAGGTGGGATCTGGGGTTGTTGAACAAACAGAATGTGCTTGAGCAAGCGTCTGTAATAAGGATCAGCTAGCCGCTTCAGTAGACAACTATCCTCGAATACGAATGGCTACATATATAGAATTATTAAAAAGATATTGGTCAGAGTCAAATTAAACTAGTAAACAATACATATTTAAAGAAAAAATAGAAGATAAAGATTTAACATGCAAAGATTTTAAATGTTAAAACTAAGAAAATCGGCTGATTACGCTACCAAGGTTTCAACCTTTCAGCATCGCCAGGCGTTACAAAGAAAAAAAAATGAAATGGAATGTCTTTTTTTAGGGTAGGGGAAATAAAATCTGAAAAATCTGAAATAGGGAAAAAAAGTTGAATGGATTATTATTTTTTTTTTTTTTTGTCACTTAAAGTAACGCCTAACGATTCCGAAAAGTTGAAACCATGGTAGCGTAATTGGGTAGTTTTTGTATTTATATATATATATTCCATAAGTAAAGGTAAGTTTGGGAAAAATCCGGGGCGGAAATTGATGTTTTGGTAGTATTGGATAGCGAATAAATTACCGGGATTGTTCCTCTATCTACATCGGAGAAACAAGTAGAAATCTAAAACAACGTATATATGAACACAAAAAAGACATCACTAATAATAATCTAACAATTGCATTAATGATTCACAGAAATAAATTCAACCACAATTTCGATTTTTAAAATGCCACACTAATAAAAAGAGTAAACAATTTATTCAGAAGAAAAGTTCTCAAAAGCGACGCCATCCAGTACGACCAAAAAGTACGATCAATTTGCGCCCCGGATTTTTCCCAATCTCACCTTTACTTCTGGAAATTATACTAAAACAGACGAACATACATTATATATATTTCCCTATGCCTCTTCTATAAGTACTTTCACGGCTTCTGCTCCGATGAACTTAGATCATTGGTGCCGCCTAGGTATGAATTTACACAAGATACTAGATTAGCAACTACGTCCCACCCTTCTACAGTGAAACAGATAAGATGTAACCGCAATTTCTACTCCAGCAGCTTCTTTTCTCGCGCTTCCCGCCTGTGGAATTCCCTTCCACATGCCTGCTTCCCCGACAGCTACAATCTGCAGTAGTTTAAATGTAAGGTCAGTAGACACCTTTTAACACACTAACTTGCACCTATTCTCTCAAACACTCTCACCATCTAACCAACCCTCATTCTCGGTATCCTTACTCGTCTATCACCCTCCTTCTGACATTTCCTATATCTAACCATCCTTTTCTCATCACTTCCCCGACCCTATGTAACCCCTTGCGCAACAGTGTCAGTGGAATGCCTTGCTCGGGGTGAAACGATTAAAATATATATCTATATCTATATTTTAATTCAGATACTTTAATCCAAGCGAAAAAAGCAGGAAGGTAAATTTCAAAAACCCGATCCTAATTAATATTAAAAATTTTATTTTAATATTAAAAAATGATACAGGAAGAGAGCTCCATGTAATAAAATATTACAGAGCAAATATAAATTAAAAAAGGATTAATTCAATGATGTTGAATGGCCATTTCGATATGAAAATCCCCACGGGGGATAACACATCACCTCAGCAACCGAAAAATCCTTTCAGAAACTGGAGAAAAATCAGTCTAATTTTCCTTTTTAAATAGATTTGCAAAGAAAATAAAAAAGAAAAGAAAAAAGAAAAAGAAAAAAGAAAAAGATAAAACAAAATAAAATCAAATAAACAAGAAAAGAAAAAATTGACATCGTCTGGGTTCGCAAAAAAAAGGAAAGAGAATTGTAACTTAAAAATTAACAGACGCCCGTGTTGAATTGATGTAAGGTTAAGCAACACGGAAAAAAGGTGGGAGATAAGAGAGATAAAGGAAGGAAGGGAGGGAAAAAGAAAAGAAAAGAAAGAAAAAAATTTTTATATATTACAGACGCTGGACATATATATATATATATATATATATATATATATATATATATATATATATATATAGTTAAAATTATTACCTTGGCTGCTATTGAAGAATTTGGATATTCCATAATTCTCCATATTTTCGGCTTCCATTTTTCCCAACATGTCCTTTGAGTAGCATCTTCAGTAATGCCAAAAATATCCGATACCTGATCTTCCTCAATATCGTCTTCTACTCCAAGATTGTCCAGTTCGGCTACAGTTTTTTGTGCTTCTCTATGAGACCGGTAATTTGACCAGCAGCAGGATTCGATCTGTTTTTCATCCAATCCCCAAAAATTGAGTTCGTCTTCAAAGAGAGGACCGCACACATCTGTCGGTACGTGAAGACTCCCTGTCCTATAATAGTTAAGAATCATGCAAAAGACTCCTGGATGACGATCAAAAAAATACTCTTCAGTCTCTGGATCGAAATCAGGATTGTTAGTGGTTGTTTCTGTTAGCCACGAGAGGCGCGTATCCGGAATGTTCTTTAAGGTGGATTTGTAGGTCTCGTAGCGAACGCCACCCACATTAATCATAATTCGGTTTTCATGTTTTTTAGCTGACGATATTAACATTGGTGATATTTCCATCATTATGGTTTTACTATTTTTTCTTTTTTTTTTATTTCCTTTTTCTTTTTTCTTTATTCTGAATGTTTTTTGGTATTTACACATTTATAAGGCTACCATCCGTTCATGTTTCGAATGCTGTTGACGCATATAGTCTGATGCTCCTGCTATATATTTATAGATACTCGATAAAATCCAAAGAAGAAACTGCAATATTATTGGTCCTGAGCTGGCATCTCGGTTTCAGTCCCTTTCCACTCGTCATAACGTAGTTTCCTTGTGTCTTTTCTATAATGGTACTTTGACTTTATGAATTTAAGCGCAGTACTAGATTGGCGGCAAGGTCTCCTCATCTTACAGTTGAAATAGATGTAACCGTAATTTCAATGCTAGCAGTTTCTTTTCAAGTACTTTTTGCTTGTGGAAGTCACTTCCAGCTTCTTGCTTCCCAATCAATTTTGATCTTCAAAAATTTAAATCCAATATCAATTGTTATCTTCTGTCTTCTTAATTCTCGTTCTTTCATTGTGCTTTCTCCTTAATGATCTTAATATATTTTTCCTTTCTTTTCTTTCTTTCCCATTTTTTGTTTTTTTGTTTAAATACTTTTTCCTGCTTTTTTACTTGTCTTCCGACATGTTTATTATTGTTATTTTAGCAACTGTTAATGTTGTTTGTTTGATTCTTGAAGAAATAATTCCTTCATATTTTTTCATTTAAATTTTTCTTTATTTTCCTGCACATTTTACGTAGATTTTTCTATTTTATTTTCAAATCGTTCTTTTTTTCTCCTAAATTTTTCCTTAGTTTCAACTGCTTTTTTTTGTTCTTCAATTTCTTTAAATAAAAATGAATCTATTTAATTTTTGTTTAGATCATAGATTGCAATATTACGCCTTCTTTAAATATGTTTCTAAATTCTTTTTGTTTCATTTTATTTTCTTTTAGAATTCGACAAATAACTTGAATTCGTATATTCTTTGATTAAGTCTCCAAAATTTTAGAGGCATCCACGCGTTTGACCACATGCAAATCAGTTATCTGCCCACACGTGGGATTTTACGACGACCCGAACTCGATACTGAGGGTTTGCCACTGTAAGAAAAGAAAAGAAAAAGAGATTAAAGAAAATGAAAAGACAATGTCAGATTGGAAAAAAAGAAATAACAAATATATAAAAAAAAACATTACATTACATCGCCATTCTTCATTGAATCTATTCTTTAGACCTATGATATCCAAAATCAAGAGTGCACCCCACAAATTAGCTAAAGTTATTACAAAATCCTAAATTCTTATTTAGAAACCATCAACTCAACATCCATTAAGCACTCTGATGACTTAATCCAGAGAATACGAAACAGAAATCTAGAGAACAAGGTAATGGCTAACTTAAACATGAAATCACTATATACCCGTCACAAAGTGCCTCAACTTATTGAGAAACGTACATAAAATTATGTAAACAAACCACTAACTATTGTTTCTTCTCTTTTGATAAAAATTTCTATAAGAAAAACAATTCAGCTTACCTATGTGGTGTCCTTGCTTGTCTTTTCTTAGAATTTTTAGAATCCAGTTCATTTAAATAAATCACATCTAAAAGCTCTACTATCTAAATCTATCTATCGAAACTTATGTATAAACTTATGTATGTATGTGTGTGTGTGTCATTTACCTATAGACTCCGAAACAGCTAAACCGATTTTCTTGAAAATTTATACAGTTGTACTATAAGCGTCTGCGAGTGTTCTTAGCTAGGTTTAATGTCGAGGTAACCCCGATAAATATCGAAAATCGATAATCGAAAAAATCGGCTTATAGAAGGAGTGGTCCGATTTTAATCAAATTTGATACACTCATAGACAAAGACATTAGAAATGATATTCACAAGTTTCAAGGTTACAGTTCTTACAATAGTGCAGAAAATCGATAATATATATATATATATAAAAGGCAAAATGTTTGTGTGTGTCTGTTTATCTGCCTGTATGTCTGTATTTTTTCAGCCCTTATTTTAGTTTTTGCTTCGGGTTTGGCTCTAAGTAGTTATAATTGTAGTTCTTAGCCTCAGCCATGATACCATTTACTCAGAGGACATATTTAGCCTTCAAAATTCAGTTTACGACGAAAAAAACTTATTTGATATCGATACCAGGAAATCAAAATTTGACTTACATCCATTCATTTTTCTTTCAGTCTACGGTTTCGCTTTAACTTGAAACAACTATTGCTTTTTAATCTTTCGTGTCAATGTCCAAAGAGTCTGAGCTCCAGGGCCATGGATTAGTTTTAAAGCTTTCATTACACCCGATCAACGCCGGGCTATACTGCTAGTCTAAGATACATAGGTGACGTTCTTTTAATTTATACTCAAAATAAATCTATTACACATAATAAAGAAACTTAATAAAGTTGAACCTACCATCAAATTTTCGTGTGAATTTTAAATAGACAAATTTTTTTTCAGTTGCCATGAAAATACCTGTAGAAAAGACTTAATCCAGAGAATACGAAACAGAACTATGGTAAACAAGGTTATGGCTAGCTTAGACATCAAATCACTCTACAAAATGCCGCAACATATTGAGAAACCCCCCTCAAAAAATCCAAAGAAATGTTTCCTCTACCTTATAAAATTATATAAACTAACCACTGTTTCTTCTCATTTAATAAAAATGTCTATAAGCAAAAAATTCAGCTTATCTATGTTGTGTCCTTGCTTGTCTTTTTTTAGAATATTTAGAATCCAGTTCATTTAAACAAATCGCATCTAAAAGTTCTCCTTATCTAAGATGTATGCACCCTTGTGCAAATTAATTGAAACAAAATGAATGGTGTCCTCCTCGGATCTTTCACACTTTCCCTGATCACTAATACGTTGTCTCTTGGCGTTGTTTTTTCTTTTTCTGTCTTTTCATAGATCTTTTAGAATCCGATCCATTTAAACAAATCACATCTAAAAGCTCTCCTTGCCTCAGATGTATACACCCTTGTGCAAATTAATTGCAACAAAATGAATGGTGTCCTCCTCTGATCTTTCACACTTTCCCGATATCCATTGCACCAGAATTAACATTCTTCTTCTTCTTCTTCTTCTTCTTCTTCTTCTTCTTCTTCTTCTTCTTCTTCTTCTTCTTCTTCTATTATTATTACTATTATTATTATTATTATTATTAAAAAAATAATAATAATATATGACAGAAGTAAATACATACAGAAAACTCGGAATGGAGGTCCGAAGGTGGTTGGCTGTAAACACTGACAAATTTTGGGAAACTCCTGCAGATAAACCTGTCCCAAATCCGATGCCCACTAAAAAATTTAGAATTTTTACAAACTAACTATTATGGGATCTTCCCTTTGTATATGATAATAGACTCAACTGATTGTACATATACTCCTGCCATAGAGAGATCCGTTAGAGTTATTGCTGTTTCTGTAACAAACTGCTTTTTAAGGGGCGGGGTTGTTAGCCCTGCACCCAACCCTGGAGGACCGGTGGACCATTCTTGGTCCTTACGTTTACAGCGCCTGGTATTCCCAAATGGTCACCCATTTAAGTACTGACCAAGCTCGATATTGTTTAACTTCGGTGACCGGACGGGAACCGGTGTATTCAACATGATATAGCTGTAGACATTCATATAATATCCTACAATTTCTAGTAACTTCGAAAGAACGGGTCGTCTCTCCTTAAATTCGGAATGTCAAAAATGATACTAACTTTGGTTTTAAAACATCGAATGCACACGAAACATGCCTGACCAATGAAAATGAAACAACACGAAAGAAAAAATACCAGAATGCCTTTCTTCTTTTTCTCCATCTCTCATTCTCTGATGAAGCTTTAATAAAAGTGAAGTATGTTAGAATGATAAACGTTTCGTATTTGTTCTTTATCTTTTCACAGATATCTAAACTTATTTATAAATGGAACTGTGTGTGTGTGTGTGTGTGTGTGTGTGTGTGTGTGTGTGTGTGTGTGTGTGTGTGTGTGTCCGTTACCTATAGACTCCGAACGGTAGAACCGATTTTCTTGAAAATTTACACAGTTGTACTATAAGCGTCTGCGAGTGTTCTTAGCTAGGTTTTGTGTCGAGGTACTCCCGATAAATATCGAAAATCGATAATCGAAAAAAATCGGGTTATAGAAGGAGTGGTCTGATTTTAATCAAATTCGATACACTCATAGACAAAGACACAAGAAACGATATTCAGAAGTTTCAAGGTTGCAGTTCTTACAATAGTGCAGAAAATCAATAATATATATATATATATATATATATATATATATATATATATATATATATATATAAGCCAAAATGTTTGTGTGTGTGTCTGTTTATCTGCCTGTATGTCTGTATTTTTTTTTTTTTTTTCAGCCCTTTTATTTTAGTTTTTGCTTCAGGTTTGGCTCTAAGTGGGTATAATTGTAGTTCTCAGCCATGATACCATTTACTCAGAGGACTTATTTAGCCTTCAAAATTCAGTTTACGACGAAAAAACTCTTATTTGATATCGATACCAGGAAATCAAATTTTGACTTACATCCATTCATTTTTCTTTCAGTCTCTGGTTTCACTTTAACTGGAAACATCTATTGCTTTTTACTCTTTCGTGCTAACGTCCAAAGAGCCTGAATTCCAGGACCATGAATTAGTTTTAAAGCTGTCATTACACCCGAGCAACGCCGGGTTATACTGCTAGTGTCACACTAAACGGCAGAATCATATAGTAACTACAGCTTTATTATTCAGTCAGGCAGTTACATTATACACGCTTGGGCGAACATCTTTCTCGGTCTGATTGACTAGAAAGATTTTCCTGCAGTATGTTGAAATTTCTTTCTGCGGTAGACTGGTTGCCAACTAAGGATACAGAACCCAGTCTCTTCTGCTATTTAACCCATATCTGGAGGAAGAATAGATGGATTTATGCCTTTTCCAAAGGTATTTGCGCGAAAGTAATTTCAACGAATTCAACTGGAATTCGAACTCGCCTTTCCGATTTATTATTATCATCATCATTAATAATAATAATAATAATAATAATAATAATAATATGTAACGGAAGTAAATACGTAGAGAAAACTCGGAATGGAGCTCCAAAGGTGGTTGGCTGTAAAGATGTATTAGATTATATTATTAAGTAGTAATTAGCGGGGGATCAGTTTATTACTTCGTTTGAATAGAAAACTGATCCCCCACTTTATGCCCAGTAACAGCTTTAAGTATGTTTCCAACTATTACATTCAGTCAGTCAGTTAAGTGCCATACGTGATACACGCAGAAGATTATCCCGCAGTAGTTTGCCATTGCATTCTGCGGTAGACTGGTTGCCAGCTGAGGCTATAGAATCCAATCTGTCCTGTTATTTGACTCATAGCTAAAGGGATAAAAAAATGTATTAAATTGTATCATTAAGTAGTAATTTTTGAAATCTCCTGCAGATAAGCCGGTCCCAAATGTGATGCCCTGTATCACTTTGGATGTCCTGTATCACTTTGGATGTCCTGTATCATTTTGGATTTTGTCAGCACGACAGGGAGTGGAGGAGTGAGGTGTTGGACGAGCACGGCATCCATATACCGTCGCCCAGTACTACGCCCTGGAGAGTTTACTTCACTCTCATCTCTAAAGGGTTGAATTTTGACCAAACAGAACCCTACCTTCATCTCACTAGATAAACGGGTATCTACAATAACTTCTGCAACAACTACTAATAATAGTTTTTTTTTTTTCATGCATGTAACCAGTAAGGTATTTACCCCGTCTCCTAACTGAGGCCTGACGTGACACAAGGTGGGGTTTACTGTGGGGAACCCGTGCACGTAAGCCCTAGCCAGGTTCAAAAATTGCCCAGTCCCCGCAACCGTCGGTCCGGCTGGAATCGGTACGAATACCGATCCTCTCTCCACACTCTCATGCAATGAGCACCTGTTCCTTGGGACCGGACACCTGTCAGTATTTTGTTTTTCGCTAAGTAATCCGTAATATCATTATGTAACAGGTATACTCTTATCCAATTAATTCTGATGATGGATATGCTGGGCTTCGTATGCCTGAACAGCATACTATCTCAATAATGTATATATATTAAAGGCAATTTGTGAGTGTGTGTGTGTGACTGTTCCCTATGCACGCCTACATTTTTTAAGCTACGCCATTCAAACTTTCTAGGGACACATATCTAAAGGGAAGCCAGGTCGACACATACTTTTTGAGTTTAAGTTCAGCAATTTTCCCTTTCTCACTTTTTGGCCAATGGAGCCGATTGTTTACATTTGCGCCGTAAAACATCTAAGCTCTAAAATGGTTGCTAAATTACATCACAGAAATCAAATCACACGTATCAAACGAAACTAAAATATTTTTTATTAAAAAAAAACAAAAAAATGAGCCTTTATATTTAATTTTTATTCCGACGTTTTAAAATTTCATTTGGTCAACAAAAAAATGTGAATATTTTCCCAGTAATTTTGAAACAAAAGAAATATTTTTTTTAAAAAGTGCTTTTTCAAACAAAAACAAAATATGTAAAAAAAAAAAAGTGCCAATGGTTAATTTAATTATTTAAGTCTTTTTTTTTTTCAGATTTAATATTTCATACTTCATATTTAATACTTCATATTTCAGCAGACTGGTTGCCAACCAAGGCTACAAAAATCAATCTATCTTGCTATTCAACCCATAGATTGAGGAAGAATAGATGGATTCATACTTTTTCCAATTGTATTTGCGTGGAAGTGAATGCAACGAATTCAACTGGAACTTGAACTCGGCTTTCCGATTTCTCATTCCGAGACGATGTCCATTGCACCACAATGTACATCCGAAATGATACAATAGAGGCGGTCAGAAACACCCTTAAAAATACCCTGTAAAGAAGTACACGTTTTAAAAAAAAGTTAAAAATCAAAAAGAAAATATAAATTAAAACTTTATCTGTTATAGACATCCTAAAGGACTACAAATAAACTACAAGAAAACCGAATGCATGGTCATCAGCAAAAAGAGCAGCCCAAAATGCCAAATACAGTTGGGGGGTACTAAAATCAAGCAGGTACAAAAATCTAAATACCTGGGAAGTGTTCTAACAGAAGACGGAAAGTGCAACACAGAGATCCGAAGGCAAATTGGCATGGCGAAGGATGCATTCTAGAAGCTGAGCAGAATATTAAGAGACAGGAAAATTTTTCTAGAAACAAAGAAGAGAGTATTGGATTGCTCTGTGTTGTCAGTTCTTCAATATGGCAGTGAATACTGGACAATATCATCAAAGATGAAGGAAAAACTTGAAACAACTTAAATGTGGTTCTGCAGAAGGATGCTGCGGATATATCATGGATTGAGCATGTGAGCAATGATGAGGTTTTGGAAAGGATGGAAAAGAAAAGAAAATACTGAGCATCAGAAAGAGACAGCTAAAGTTCCTGGGACATGCAATGAGGAAGGAGGGCTTGGAAAACCTGATACTAACAGGCCAGATAGAGGGAAAAAGAGACAGGGAAAGCAGCGGATAACATATTTGAAGGGCCTGAGCAGGTGGATGACGGAAAGGGGGTTGCGAGGTCTAACAGGAAACGGCGTGCTAAGAGCCACCAGGGACAGGGAGACGTGGAAAGCCATGATCGCCTACGTCTTGAAAGGACAACGCACAGAGAAGAAGAAGAAGAAGAAGAAGAAGAATGATATTTGCGCTTCACAAGACGAGAAGTACTTCTCCAGCAAGTTACAATAAAAAGGGCAAACAGAAAATACATTAGCCGTTTTTTTTTAAGTGCTCAAAAACAAATGTTGTAGTAACTAGCGATACTAAACAGTTGTTGCAATCTGTGCCTAACCCTAAAAATCGGAAATAGGTATCATGGAAATGTGTACCAGATTACTGATCGAAAAGGATTAAAGACTCTGCCGGATTTGTGATATCGCCCCAAGCAAGTCATTTTATTGCCACTGTTTTGCAGGGGGTTACATAGGATGAAATTTATGAGAAAGAGTGACAGGTTATAGGGGGTGTCAGGAAGTGGGTAAGAGAAGGATGAGAATACTGATGAGAGTGGAGTGGACGAAGAAAAGAGCATGAGAAAGAGGGTGCAGGTTAGTGAGATAGGAGATGACTATTGACTTTACATTTAAATTCTTGGAGATTATAGCTGTCGGGAAAGCAAGTAAATGGAAAGGAATTCCATAGGCGGGAAGTGCGAGAAAAGAAGCTGATAGAGTAACATTTGCATTTACATTTTATTAGTTTTACAGTAAAAGGGTGGGACCCAGTTGCTAATCTTGTGGCTCGAGTAAATTTATATATAGGAGGTACCAGTGAGCTAAGTTCATCGGAGCATAAGCCGTAAAAAATTTTGTAGAAGAGACAAGGGAAGACACATTGCGCCGGTGAAAAAGTGACTGTATCCGAGCTGCTAAGTCGGGATCTATCACATTAAAGATTCTCCGTTGGATTTTGTCAAGAACACCTAGGTGGATAAGCAGGAGCATATATATTTTTATTTTCGGTTTACGGTAATTACAGATATTTTCGGTTTACGGTAATTACAGATATTTTCGGTTTACGGTAATTACAGATATTTTTGGTTTACGGTAATTACAGATATTTTCTTCTTGTTCCTTTCTCTGCGTTTCTTTAATTGTTTTGAATATGTTCGTTTTTTACTGCAAAAATAACATTTTGTAGCTCCAAAAGTATTTAAATTAAATTCGTAAATGTTTTAAAAATATATATTTCTTATATTAAACAGATAAACTGAAATGTTTAAATTTATGTATAATTATACTTCCTTTGTTAATTAACACGTATGTGACATCCTACCAATGCCTAAGATAAACAATGGACCAATCCTGTTTGATTACGAGGAAAATCTTTTCGTTTGTTTGACGGTATATTATCTCCTTATAGGTCATTTAATGCCAAAATTCAATTTTCATGGGAACTTTGAAGTAATAAATTTATATTATTCTACTTTCACAATTGAGTACATGGTAGTCTATACTCAGCTTTTGTGCATATACACGTTTGTGTGGCCATGATTACTAAAGGTTGGGATATGTGTGTTTTATGTGGTAATTTTGTTGAGGATATATCTTGGAATACAGTATGATTTCTTTAAGAAAATGTTGAATATTATATGAATTAATGTCATGAAAAAATTTTTTCATGTTGGTTGGTTGGTTGGTTGGTTGGTTGGTTGGTTGGTTTTGTTTAGCAGCATATCAACCTCTATGGGTTATTTATTGTCAAAATCTAAATATTTTAAACACAATTTTATGCCTTCAACTTCAGTTAAATGTATGCTTGGTCATTTTACCATAAATATGTACTGTTGGTCATTTTACTATAAATATGTGTGGTTGGTCATTTTACTATAAATATGTGTGGTTGGTCATTTTACCATAAATATGTACTGTTGGTCATTTTACCATAAATATGTACTGTTGGTCATTTTACCATAAATATGTACTGTTGGTCATTTTACCATAAATATGTACTGTTGGTCATTTTACTATAAATATGTATGGTTGGTCATTTTACCATAAATATGTACTGTTGGTCATTTTACTATAAATATGTATGGTTGGTCATTTTACTATAAATATGTATTGTTGGTCATTTTTATTATAAATGTATATTGTTAGTCATTTTACTATAAACATGTATTGCTGGTCATTTTATTATAAATATGTATTTTGGTCATTTTATTATAAATATGTAGCGTTGGTCATTTTATTATAAATATGTATGGTTGGTCATTTTACTATAAATATGTATGGTTGGTCATTTTACCATAAATATGTACTGTTGGTCATTTTACTATAAATATGTATTGTCGGTCATTTTACTATAAATATGCATTGTTGGTCATTTTACTATAAAAATGTACATCACTGGCCATAATTATTAGTGCTTAAAAAAATTATGTATTTCATACTAGTTTTTAGTATTTATTGCCAAGTGAATAATTGTAAATGAAAATAGAATGGTTCTTTTGTTAATACTGCACAATAACATGCGCATGAATGAATTTATAAATATTTAATAATTACCTATATTGCAGTTTCATCAGTGAAAGAATGAAGAAAACTTAGGGTGATTCGGACGAGTTCATCTTTTCTTCCTTGCCTTGTAAAATTTTGCAAAGTAATAACAAAAGTACCATTCTATTTTCATTTAGAATTATCCACTTGGCAATAAATACTAAAAAATAGTATGAAATACATCATTTCTTTTAAAAAAAACTGGGTTAGCCTAATATTTATGGCCGGTAGTGTATGTTATACTTTTCTAGTGTCTTGTTTTTGTTTTAGGGTTAACTATTTACCCCTAGCTGGGACCCTAACAAATGCCACCACCCTGGATCAGGGTGAACCTTGGAACAACAGCAATTAAAATTTGCTCCATGTTCCCCAAAACCTCCGATCTCCAAGATCAGAAGCCTTGCTGCCGGATCTAGTCTATCGTCATACCCAGGACTAATAGACAGAAGAAAATATATATAAAAAGTACTTTTTGTTTTGAAAGAAAGAAAGAATCTCGTGTTTAGGGTCTGCTTCAATAAAATGGAAAAATCATGTTTATTTTGAATCTTCTCATTTGTACCCTCTTACTTCTTTAAATAATAACCTATATTTATATATATGGTTCCTATTGTAATATTTTATTAAAATTGCCCAACTCAACTATTTATCGATTCAATAGAGGAATTACTACAGATGATTTATAATCGTAGAAATCGAAAATAGCTTCTTATTCAATCATTAACTGAAGAATAAGGATTCATCAGAAAATTAAAATACGAAAACCATCAAATTTTCATGAGTATTTATGGAATTATATTAAAGATTCATTTTACAATTTTTTGGCTTTAACCAAAAGAATATAAATTTTACTCAACTCTTTTCCTTTTGTTCTTCCATGGATGTTTTCGTTGGATGTTCCTGCTGTTTGGACGAACGCTTTCCATTAAGTGTTATCGCGATCAATAAAGAGTGAATTCCTTCTTGGATTCCATTGCTGGAATAAAATTTATATATTTACAACATCCTTGTTTACCGATATTTCGAAAATGCGACTATTTTCTTTCAAACGAAAACACACGTTTAACGATCGTAATCATTGCCTCCAGTTCTTGGTCTTTTCTTTCATTGATAGTAATTTCAATCTGCAATAGTTAGGCCCTGAATAGAGCTCTGTGCCAAATTGGCTCTGTTTCGATAAATACAGGCTGCATATTCTGAACTATATGAAGAATGCATTACAAAGGTGTTTTGGAAGGTTACCGCTCGCTGGAAATCATCCTAGCAGTATAGCTGTTCATATCAAATTTCAGTAAATGGTCTACTCATAATGTCAGGCCACTAGACTTATATTCGTATATTTTTTTAATTAAATGTCTGGCTTATATGCCGCCTTATACGCTATTTGAAACGATAGTGCCGTTCTTGTTCTGCACATCTCATTTCCTCATGCAATATCCAGAACGAAATATCACTTGTATTTAATTTATTATATATCTGAACGAAGAGTTTTTTATCTGTCCAAAGTAATTGTATAATGCAACTGTATGTAACTCTGTTTTAGTTTTTGTTTTGTTTTGTTTTGTTTTGTTTTTTGTTTTGTTTTTTGTTTTTTGGCTGTTGTTTTTTTTTTTTTTTTTTGGTGGGGGTCTTTTATATGTTTTTCACTTAAACGTTTTTTCAGGTATTTTTAATGGCCAATAAAAAGTCTTGTTAAAGCTACAACAACTTTCCCAATAGACTGGTCAAAACGATTGTTTAACATGTAAGCCACGATTATATTGTATCAAAAGTGCCCAGAAACCGCTCCCAGACAATTTGGTAAATCATTCCAACTTTCGTATTTCAGTAAAGATTAATCGCAGACATTCAAATTATTAGCGTCGATTTTATTCTTCAAGAAATGCTTAGATTCCAACTCTGATATAAGTAAACATAGCATGTGGCACAAGGCCGAAAGTATAGAAAACACGGTGAGGATCGAACTCACTCGTAATTGATCTAGCGAGACAAGCTTGTTATCCATTACACGACACCGAAGCATCCCTTACAAGTCTTATAAATAGCGTAGTAAATTTATTACACGATCGCAAACCTTCTTTTGAAACTTCTCGAAGTAGTGTCCATTTTGATATCTCGGCGGAGCACTTTTCTTTTTTTTTTTTTAATTTTTAGATATTGATTTTAAAAGAACGATATTTTTTTATTCAGGTTTAATCATTTCCTGATTCGTTGCTTATCATTATCATCAGTGTAGATGTGATTTTTTTTATTCCTTTTGTATATTTTCCTTTCATTTCGAGCAGAATTGTCTGTAAAGTAAGCTGCAGTGTTTATAAGCAGAACAGTATTCAAATAATTCCATTAAAAAAGACTTAAAAGGCTGTGTTAGTTCACAGGTGTGGCATACTTCTAATCGTTTTTCCACACACCGCCTCCTTATTGCTGTTGTTGCTGTGGTCACCGCGTCTTACTTCAAACGCTCCAATCACAACTACTACTGTATAACAAGAGCTCTCATCGCAATGTAGTGTTTACCATGTTGTTATCCCATGTCATTGATAGTGAATTATGGCTGTTCCATACATATAGCCTTCTGCCAAACTTGATAAAGCTTAAGAAATATATACTGCATTTCTTTGAATCAATGTACAACAATAATTTTATTTTAAAAGCGAAATCAATAGCAATAATAAAACGAGGTGATGAAAGTACAAGCAATTTTTCTTAATGCCACATCCGTTCAAGAAGTAAGCGATTATGGTTCTCCACATTTTCCTTTTTGCTATTATCGGTGAATTGCTAATTCTTGAGAAAGATAATGGAGTGGTTTTTCCGTTGGCCATTTCCATGGATTTGACTTCGAAGTAGTTCTCTTTTTTTTCTCCTAGACTGGCTGCCACGCAGGGTTAAAGAGAAAAATCTGTTTTGCTATTTAGCAGGTAGATGGAGAGAGAAGAAATGGATTCATGTCATTCCCAAGACCATTTTGTTAAAAGTAAACGCAACAAACTTGGATGAAATTTGAACTCTTCTCCCCGATTCCACTGACCGCTGATAATCGTTACGGCACTAGCGTACATCCATGCAAACTGAGGAGAAATAATAAATTATAATAATAACAAACTTGATGACGTGAAGATATGAAATTACTAAATGAAACTCCAGCAATCAAGAGAATTCTTAAACAGAACCTACATTTAAAGGCATATAGAACAAAACAATATCAAAACCGTTGTAGGTTCTATCGACAAAATAAGATAATACAAACGGACCTTAAAATATTTTACAGGAAAATTGGAAAAGCAGTCATAGAAGTCAAAATGCCACCATCTATTTTTTTTATAATCTTATCGCCCCAAGCAAGGCATTTTACTGCCACGGTTTTGCATAGGGGTCACATAGAAGGAAAGTTATGAGAAAGAGTGACAGGTTATAGGGGGTATTAGGAAGTGAGTAAGAGAAGGATGAAAATACTGATGAGAGTAGAGTGACGGATAAAAAAGCATGGGAGTGAGGATGCAGATTAGATAGGAGATGACTATTGGCTTTACATTTAAATTCCTGGAGATTGTAGCTGTCGGAGAAGCAAGTAAATGGAAGGGAATTCCACAGGCGGGAAGTGCGAGAAAAGAAGCTGGTTGAGTAGAATTTACGTTTACATTTTATTGGTTTCACAGTAAAAGGGTGGGACCTAATTGCTAATCTTGTGGCTCGAGTAAATTTATATATAGGGGGCAACAGTGAGATAAGTTAATCGGAGCAGAAGCCGTGAAAGTATTTGTAGAAGAGACACAGGGAAGCCACATTGCGCCGGTGAGAAAGTGACTGTATCTGTGCTGCCAGGTCGGGATCGATCACATTACAGATTCTCCGTTGGATTTTGTCTAGGACACTTAGGTGGATAGCACCCGACCAGATATGGCAGCAGTATTCAATTCACGAAAAGTGCAAAACTTTTGGGAGAGTCAATGGAGCAGCCGAAACCGCAATATAGAATGAATTCAACGAAAAGAAAGAATGATGGATAAACCGCTACAAGAAAGAAAAAATATAACCAAGAATAATTTTAGGCAAACTCTGACGAAATCCCAAAAATAGAAAATAACAAGGGACCCAATTCTGGCTCTATCATCTAAACTTATTTATAAATGGAACTGTGTGTGTGTGTGTGTGTGTGTGTGTCCCCGTTACCTATAGACTCCGAAACGGCTGAACCGATTTTCTTGAAAATTTACACAGTTGTACTATAAGTGTCTGCGAGTGTTCTTAGCTAGGTTTTGTGTCGAGGTAACCCCACTAAATATCGAAAATCGATAATCGAAAAACTAGGGTTATAAAAGGAGTGGTCTGATTTTAATCAAATTTGATACACTCATAGACAAAGACATAAGAAACGATATTCAGGAGTTTCAAGGTTGCAGTTCTTATAATAGTGCAGAAAACCGATTATATATATATAAAAGGCAAGATGTTTGTGTGCGTGTCTGTTTATCTGCCTGTATGTCCGTATTTTTTTCAGCCCTTTTATTTTAGTTTTTGCTTCGGGTTTGGCTCTAAGTAGGTATAATTGTAGTTCTTAGTCTCAGCCATGATATCATTTACTCAGAGGACTTATTTAGCCTTCAAAATTCAGTTTACGACGAAAAAACTTATTTGATATCGATACCAGGAAATCAAAATTTGATTTACATCCATTCATTTTTCTTTCAGTCTACGGTTTCGCTTGAACTGGAAACAACTATTGCTTTTTAGTCTTTCGTGCCAATGTCCAAAGAGTCTGAGATCCATGACCATGGATTAGTTTTAAAGCTTTCATTATACCCGAGCAACGCCGGGTTATACTGCTAGTCAATCCATAAAACCCTTGCACAACCTTTAACAATGCTAATTAACAATTCTAATTAAGTCCCAGGATGGATCACTGAAGGTATTAAATATTGTTGTGGATTCCGGGTGAGGAACCACACAAAATAATGAACAACAAAACATGCAGACAGAAAAGTAGGTTATATTGAACGTAATATACAAACTTGAACGCAGGTTGGTAAATCCAGGAATACTATTAGTAATTTACTATTAGTAAATATATACAAGTCTTGAAGTGAAGTCGTTGGAAATAGTATATCCGTGGTATATGATTCTAGCTGAGTGCAGGTCAGAGCTAGTCTGACTTTTGATGTGGTAGTCTCTGGGTAATTTCGGTATCTCTCGTATACTCTCTACTCTATGGCAGCTACTCCTGTTCTCTCTATGGCAGGAATATATGTGCACTCAGTCGAATCCATTATCATATACAAAGAAGGGAGATCCCACAAGACATATCCCCTACCAAAATGGGTGAAACAGATGATCCGAAAAATTATAGGCCAATAACATGTCTGTCCACCACATATAAATTGATCACGTTTGTCCTGATGAGCTATACTTACTTTTTTCCTCGATAAAAACAACATTCTTCCTTGAAACAGAAAGGGTGTCAGAAATGTTCATATGATTGCAAAGATCAACTACTGATAAACAAAATGATCCTAGAAAATTCTAGGAAAAAGGTAGAAATCTCAGCACGGTATAGATCTTCTTCTTCTATGTGCCCTGTCTCTTCAGGACGTAGGTGATCATGGCTTTCCACGTTTCCCTATCCCTGGTGACTCTGAGCACGCCTTCTCCTGTTATACCATGCAATCCTCGTTCCGTCATCCACCTGACTAGATCCTTCAAATATGTTATCCGTTGCTTTCCCCTGTCTCTCTTTCCCTCTATCTGGCCTGTTAGTATCAGATTCTCCAAGGCCTCCTTCCTCATTGTGTGTCCCAGGAACTTCAGCTGTCTCTCCCTGATGTTCAGTATTAATTTTCTTTTTGTTTCCATTATTTCCAAGACCTCATCATTGCTCACATGCGCGATCCATGATATTCGCAGCATCCTTCTGTAGAACCACATTTCAGTTGCTTCAAGTTTTTCCTTCTTCTTTGATGATATTGTCCAACATTCACTGCCATATTGAAAAACTGACAACACATAGCAATCCAGTACTCTCTTCCTAGTTTCTAGCGAAATTGTCATGTTTCTTAATACTTTACTCAACTTCCGGAATGCTTCCTTCGTCATGCCAATTCGCCTTCGGATCTTTGTGTCGCACTTTTGTCTTCTGTTAGAACACTTCCCAGGTATTTAAATTTTTGTACCTGCTTGATTCTGGTATCCCCGATCTGTATTTGGTATTTTAGGCTCACTGATGCGAAAATTCCCTTGGAAAAAAAAGTTTAAAATTACTTAATTCGTATCAATTTTGAATCCCCCGTGAAAATGGAAGATTTTAAGGTGCATTCTAGACATTTTAGGATTTTGTTTATTACCATAAAGGCAAAATTGCCTCGAAGGTAACAAAGATAGATGTGCGTTGTGGAGCAGTGGATATAGACTCGGAACGAAAAATCAGAGAGCCGAGTTCGAATTCTAGTTGAATTTTTTGCATTCACATACGCACAAATACCCTTGGGAAGTATTAATCCGTTTCTTCCCTCCAGTTATGGGTTAAATAACAGAACAGATTGGGTTCTATAGCGTTGTACTTAGCTCACACCAAAGGCACTGCCAGTACCAACCTGTTGAATATCCGAAGAGGAATTTTTCAAGGCTACTCTCTGTCACACCTTCTGTTTTGTCTGTCATTAACCCCCCGCCCCCGACGCATAAACTAAACAGTAATAGCTAGGGATACAAAGTTAACAAAAGATTATTTAATCATTTATTCTACATGGATAATCCCAAACTCTTTGCCAAAGACGGAAATGAGTTGAAGGGTATCCTCAATATTGTAAAATGTTTCATTGACGACATAGCTATGGATTTCGAACTAGATAAATGTGAAAAAGTAAAATTCAAGAATTTTTTTTTAATCGTATCACCCCGAGCAAGGCGGTAACGCCACTAATGTGCAGGGGGCTACGTAATAGTAAAAAGATTGGAAAAGAGAAAGCCGGAAACCACATCCTAAACAGGGAACAAGGGATGAGCCTCTTAACCTGTTCAATAGACGTGGGTGGAGTGTGAACCGGGCGATAGATAGATCTATCTACTCTAATTGAAAAAGTGAGAAGATTGGAAAAGAGAAAACCGGAAACCACATCCTAAACAGGGAACAAGGGATGAGCCTCTTAACCTGTTCAATAGACGTGGGTGAAGTGTGAACCGGGCGATAGATAGGTCTATCTACTCCAATTAAAAAATACATGGTAGTAAAAGTCCAGTCAAGAGATTTCTGCTAAAATCAAAAAAAGAATTATAGAGACTTACAGAGAGTTAACCGGAGAATACGAGAGTCCAGAGAGAGATTAGCAGTCAGTACACAGTAGTTCATAGTAGCTCTGTGCTCCACCCATCGAGAAGATTATTACGTAGTACCCGTCAGCTTCCAACGCGGACATACACAATATACTACGGTTTCACTTCCAGAGACTTGCACAAATACTTTTTACTAACCCGCATTCCTGGACAACTAATCTTCATTCAAGTCTGTATCCTTACGTTAATACACTTATTTTCTATCTCAATTACTGGTCGTTGTTCATTTATTTGTGCGGATCACATTCCCGGGATCCACACTATAACACTCTTTACGGACAATATTCCGCACGTACCAAACAAGCTGATGTAGACAAACCCCGTACACATCAGTAGTTACGTAGTTCAGGATTAAACACTGAAACGGAAGGTCTTATTCTTGCTGTACAGGACCAAAGCTTGTTAATTAAAATTACCAAGAACGCATACTGAAATATTGTGTTAGTCCAAAATACAGATTCTGTGATTAATATCCAGAAACAATTGACCATCTTGTATCGGGTTTCACGGTATTAGCATCCACCGAATTTAAAACTCGGCATGAAAGAGTGGACCAATATCGGCATTGGAAGATCTGCAACTTTTGCTACAAGAAATTGATATGAACACTACCCAGACCCGATTACAGAGAAAAGAGCTGTAACAATTTTATGGGACTTTACAATACACACAGACAGAACAATCAAAGCTAATCACCCAAATATCGTGATCAGAGGCCGCATATTTCTGAGATGTAGTATTTTCACTATTTACATTATTCAGACTATTGTCCTCATCTTTGTTGCAAAGTTTCAACCGTTATATGCTCCGGCCTTCTTCAGGTGCTAGGAATTTCGAACCGAACCCTTAAGGACACATGGCCGAGTGGATATAGACGTTGGTTAGTTCCAGTGACTTGACCCAAAGAGTTGTGAGTTCAATACCAGGCTACAACAGTGGTGAACATGTAACTTAGAGTCCAGTTAGAGGGAGATAACTCATGACTACCAAAAAACATATTCGTACAAGGAATGAGAATGATATACCCTACTGATTGTAATAAAGGGTTTGATGTGAACTTCCTAGCACCTGAAGAAGACCGGAGCGTACAACGGCCGAAACGTCGTACAAATGGCAATAGAGATGAGGACAATAGTCCAAATAATGTAAATAGTGAAAATGTGCCTTCTTACTTACATGGCACTCCTTGCAGACTGTAATGTACCTTTGAAAATGTTAAAAAATATCAAAATACAACGATCTTGAAATCGAAACCTCAAAAATGTGGCATATGATGACATCAGCAGCTTCAGTTGTAGCTGGAGCCATCGGATTGAATGGAAAATATTCCGATAGACTCACTGAAGGAATTCCTGGTAGCCTAAAACTTAAAGAAATACAAAATGTTGTACTCACAAATCCAGTTCGCACCTTACGAATGACTTTATCTATGTAAAATGTGTGTGATTTTTAAGGTTTTGTTTTGTTTTGGTTATTTATCGCTCATAAATATTCAATGGAAAATTTCATGATGCCATTTCTTTCCTTCGGTCTCTGGGTGAGACTTGGAAAGAAAACAGTACACATCAGTAATCAGAGGAATAATAATAATAATAATAATAATAATACAGTTCTGGGGAAAAATATGAGCTTGCCCTAAAGAACATAACAAGCAGACTGGATTGTGCAAGAGATAGAACGAATGAAAAATAAACCAGAACAAACATGGGCTGGAATCACAGAAGAGGAGGTTAAATGTGCACTGAAAAACGCACACAATTGGAAATTTCCAGGAATAGATAAAATTCCTAACTTTTGGCTATATTATTTAAACACAGCACATAAAAACTAGCCAAAGAACTCCAAGAAATGTTTAACGATCCCACTAAAATTCCTGTATGGATGACCAAAGGAATTACATTTCTTCTACCCAAGAATAGTGACGCAAATAACCCGAAAAACTACAAACCAATTACATGCCTTCCGACAACATACAAACTATTAACATATATTTTAACAAAACAGACATATTTCTTCTTGGAAAGAAATGACATGCTACCGCTTGAACAAAAAGGGTGCAAACGTGGCTGTTACGGATGTAAAGACCAGTTACTTATTAACAAGTTGATCTTGGAAAACTGCTACAATGCAAAGAAAAATCTTAGTACTGCTTGGATAGATTATCGTAAGGCATTCGATAGTGTACCACATTCCTGGATCTTAAAGACTTTAAATATGTACAAGGTATCACCTGTGATCATCAATTTCATCGAACAATGTATGTCGATATGGAAAACAACCCTTTACCTCAATCATATAAATGGAATCTATAAGTCTGGTGAAATAAACATCAAAAGAGGTATATTTCAAGATGACTCTTTGTCTCCCTTACTATTTTGCATATCATTAATAGCATTAACCAGCCAACTTAACAAGACAGAATGTGGCTATAAAATAGCCCAAAAGAAAATAAGCCATCTATTTCACATGGATGACTTAAAGTTGTATGCTAAGTATGATAATGAGCTGGAAGGTCTTCTGCAAACTGTAAAATACTTCAGTGAAGACATTGGAATGGAATTCAATTTGAATAAATATGCTAAAGCTACAGTTTTACGAGGATCGCTACAACAAATATCCTCAATTAGCTTAGACCCTGCTGTAACAATAAAATATTTAGAGCCAGAAGAAGCTTATGAATACCTAGGTGTAAATTAGAGTGAAAAAATTCACCATAAAAAAATGAAAGAAATAGTGCGTAGAGAGTACTATAGAAGGCTACGACTGATATTAAAAACTGAATTGAATTCTCAGAACAGAATTATGGCAATTAATAGCCTTGCCATCCCAGTAGTTCAATCTAGCACCACAGAGGCAAGAGGGCAATGCCACCAAGAAGCAAGTGGCCACCGGAAGTGAAAAATAAGGAAAAGATTTCAAAGGGAACGGAAAACCTAATCCTAAACGGAAAACCAGGGATAAACATCTACTCCCATACAAAAGATCGGGGAGAAGTTATATCAAATTTGGAGTAGATAGACTAAACTATCGCCCGGTTCACGCTCCACCCACGTCTATTGAACAGATGAAGAGGCTCGTCCCTTCTTTCCTGTTTAGGATGCGGTTTCCGGTTTTCTCTTTTCCAATCTTCTCACTTTTTTTTTCAATTGGAGTAGATAGACTAAACTATCGCCCGGTTCACACTCCACCCACGTCTATTGAACAGGTGAAGAGGCTCGTCCCTTCTTTCCTGTTTAGGATGCGGTTTCCGGTTTTCTCTTTTCCAATCTTCTCACTTTTTTTTCAATTGAAGTAGATAGACTAAACTATCGCCCGGTTCACACTCCACCCACGTCTATTGAACAGGTGAAGAGGCTCGTCCCTTCTTTCCTGTTTAGGATGCAGTTTCCGGTTTTCTCTTTTCCAATCTTCTCACTTTTTTTTGTCAATTGGAGTAGATAGACTAAACTATCGCCCGGTTCACACTCCACCCACGTCTATTGAACAGGTGAAGAGACTTATCCCTTCTTTCCTGTTTAGGATGTGGTTTCCGGTTTTCTCTTTTCCAATCTTCTCACTTTTTTTTTCAATTGGAGTAGATAGACTAAACTATCGCCCGGTTCACACTCCACCCACGTCTATTGAACAGGTGAAGAGGCTCGTCCCTTGTTTCCTGTTTAGGATGTGGTTTCCGGTTTTCTCTTTTCCAATCTTTTCACTCCTAGGTAGCCCCCTGCACATCAGTGGCGTTACTGCCTTGCTCGGGGTGATATGATTTTTAAAAAAAATAAAAATAAAAATGAAAAGTACTATAAATAGAAATAAAAAGGGAGGGCATGAAAGATGAATTGCTGGAGCTAATACCTTACCTAGTTTCTACCATTTCCTTCCAAGTAGTCGCCGTGGGTATATATATATATATATATATATATATATATATATATATATATATATATATATATATATTAATGTATATTTGGGCAGCAATCTTTCCTTTAAACATGTTTCGTTAAAACGACCGACAAGGAAAATGTTATTTATTTAATTTTTCCAGTTTTCTTACATGTTTTCTTCTTGCTGGAAATAATGAATGTAAAAATGTTGTATAATTTTCGACTTTATATATATATATATATATATATATATATATATATATATATATATATATATATATTAGAAAAGGAAATAGGGTTGTTCCAACGAGAGAAATTGGTATAAATTAAAAATTGGGAGAGGCCGTAAACGTTTAGTTTAAAGTATATATTTATTGTTGTATAAAGATATTATACATATTATGCTATTTTAATGGTATTTATGACGCTAAACGTGTTTCGAGTCTAAGATTTGGCTTTACAAATCGAGTTCCTTTTGTTTCTGAGGGCCAAGTTCTTGTTTATATATAGGTAAGTAAAAAATAAAAATAAAGAATAAAGAATAAAGTTCATGCTTTAAAATGCGACAAATGCACAAAGATATGCGTGGGAGCGACACAATGCTTGAATAATAGAACATCACTTCATAAAAGCAATATAAGATTATCATACAACAGGAAACAATATGTCTCCCAACATATGCATGAATGTAGAAATGGCAATTTCAAAGTTGCACCTATTTACCAAAATACAGACTACGAAACATTAATAATGCAGGAAGAAAAATTCATAAAAAATACAAGCCTTCACTCAACAAAACGACATAAATGAAAAAAACACAGACACCGAAAAACATACAGACACACACATACATACACAAACACATACATACACACACATTCAAATGATAATAATAAAGAACCAGAAAAACACACACACCCAAAAACACAGACACACACATACATATACACACATACATACACACACATACACACACACACACATACATGCACACGAAATTCAAATGATAACCCCAAATAATAAAAAGAACCAGATGACCCGTAAAAAAAATAATTCTAAAATAATTCTAAAACATAAAGACGAAATCAAGGAGCGCTCACACACACGCACACACACACACACACACACACACACACACACACACACCAAATTCAAAACACTGTCGAAGCAATAAAAGCAACCAATTGACAGATGAAAAGACATGTAAATAAATAAAGGCACCTAGAAAATAATTTTTAAGTACTAAAGAAAGAACCCAGGACCAAAATCATTTCAAATTGGGATAAGCACTTAATTCATTCATTTATTCATTTATTTATTTGTTTATTCATTTATGCACGTGCTGATGTGAGAAAACACAGACTATTCAACACGCCAACATTTCATTTATTGGATTTACTTTTTTTTTTATTTTTGACTTCACTGATTTGATTTATTTTTTACTCTTTAGTCTTTATCTTTATTTTTATTTTATTTTAATTTTCTACTTACCTATATATAAAGAAAAACTTTTTATTCTATATATATGTGTGTGTGTGTGTGTGTGTGTGTGTGTGTGTGTGTGTGGAAAGTCGAAACTTCTATGTCTAGCCACACTGATGAGCGAAACAGGCTTATATGTGGATGGCGAATATATATAAATATATATATGTATATATTCTTTTTGAGATCGTTGTATATATATATTTAAAAAAGAATACTGCTCACAAAGGGTAGTAACTGCCGGATCCCTAGCCCTTCTAAGCTGGAATCAGTTCTGCTTTCAGACCGAAGCATTTACTTAACAATATTTTTATTTTTTATACTAATCTTTACACAATACAAGGCCCAAGAGCCACTCAAGGTAAAAGGTTACTGTGTAGTGTTGTGTTAGCGTAAGAAAGGGAAAGAACTTCTTGTGGCTATGCAAGAACGATAACGAGTAATTCTAGACTCAAAGAGCTCAAGATTTAATTAGTGAATAGAATTTCAGAGTTTAGTTTGAGGCGTTAAAAATATAGTCCGGAAGAAGACCTTGGAAGCAACCGGAAATTCACACCTAAATAGGAAACAAGGGATAAACCTCTGTTCCTGTTCAAAAGAGCGGGGAGTCATGTGAATTGAATGATAGGCGAACCTATTTACTTCTATTCTATGAGAGGAAATAAAATCAAATAAATAGTGAATAAAATTTCAGACGTTAGAAGTATAAAGTTAGGGTAGACTTTAGAAGGATCTGGAAACTCAGTCTTAGATAGGAAACAAGGGATAAACCTCTACTTTTTTTTAAATGTCCGAGAAGGAGTGTGAACCGGACAAAAGGCTAAGCTGTCTATTCCTATTGGGAGGGGAGAAAAAATAAAATAAATAATTTGTGAATAAAATTTCAGAGATCAGGCGGAGACTTTAGGGGTGTAGAGTTGACTGGAAAAGAATAGGTAAATCGGAAAAAAATGGAAGAAGAGTAAAGAGGATAGCTATGGAATAAAACATTGTTTTTAATCATTTCACTCGAAACAGGGCGATAATGCCAGTGGTGATTCTACGTGGAAGGGGAGCAATCCTCCCCCACCTCCGAATTTTGACTGGCTACCTCGGTTGCCCACCCACTTTTATAAGCTACAAAAATTTATGAAATTGATCAGTCTCTGGTTAAGATAAGATTTGATCTTAAGCACTTTTCCCTCTGCGTTTTGTTTTTTCATGAAAAAAAAATCGGAGCAGAAAAATCACACTGTTCTGCTAGTATTGACGTTAATCCTTTGATTTTGTTTTAAAATTAACCTCTCTTATGTTCCAACAGCTTGAGAGTAGAAAAGAGGGCAAGAATAGATTAGAACTCCACTACTATTTAGTGAGGTAACATACTTATATTCAAACTCATTCCTAAGTTGTGCATATGATAGTGGTAAATAAATGAAAACGCTGCTCGAGTTTGCACCCCTCTCATCCTTGGAAAAATCTCGACCCCCTAACTGCCCTACATCCACTTTCTACAGAGTTCTATAATCTATACTGGATAATGTCACTAAGATGCAAGGGGTTACTGAGAATTAAAGATGTTGGGAAAATTTAGTCTAGAAAAAAGGACAAGCAAAGAACGGGATTCAGGAAGACAAAAGATGGCGATTGATGTTTTATTTAAATGTTTGAAGATTGGAAGTTGCAGGGAGGCATGAAACCGAAGATAGTTCTGCAGGCGATAAATATGAGCAAATAAACTACTAGAATATATCTAGTCATTTCAACAGTAAAACGGTGAAACCTAATTGCCAATTAAGTACTACAGCTAAATTCATGTGATCGTTGTACCAAGGAGGAAAGTTCATGAGAACACTTGTCATGAAAATATTTAGAGAAAAGACGCAGGAAAGCCACGTCACAGCTATGAGAAAGTGAGTGAAATTGAGATGCCAGGTCAAGACCGATAATATTACAAACACTTCTTCGAATTTTATCAAGCAAGGAAGAAAAAAGTAACACTAAAAAAGAAAGAAAAAAGTAAGAAAGATAAAAAGAAAGAAAGAAAGAAAGAAAGAAAGAAAGCAGTAACAGCTAGAATTAATGAAAAAGTCAAAAATAAGAAAACAGCAGGAAAAGTGATGAAAGGAAGCAAGCGAAAGAAAAAAGAATAAAGAAAAACAGCAAAAAAAAGAAAGGCAAAAAGAAATTAAAAGAAGGAAGTAAATGATAAAAAGAAACAGTAAAGGAAGGAAGGAAGGAAGGAACGAACGAACGAACGAACGAACGAACGACGAAAGGAAGGAAGGAAGGAAGGAAGGAAGGAAGGAAGTAAAAAGAACGACAAAGGAAGGAAGGAAGGAAGGAAGGAAGGAAGGAAGGAAGGAAGGAAGGAAGGAAGGAAGGAAGGAAGGAAAAAAACGACAAAAGAAAGAAAGAAAGAAAGAAAGAAGAACGATAGAAGGAAGGAAGGAAGGAAGGAAAAAGAACGACAAAAGAAGGAAGGAAGGAAGGAAAGAAGGAAGGAAGGAAGGAAGGAAGGAAGGAAAAAGAATGACAAAAGAAAGAAAGAAAGAAAGAAAGAAAGAACATAAAGGAAGACGATAAAATTTGTCAGTGAGTCCAAGTCTTGTAAAAAGAATTGCTAAGAAAAATCAAAAGAAGAAGGTTTCCAAAGACAGTTGTGACAATAGAATCAAAAGTAATGACAACAACAACAGCAACAAAAAGCGGAAATTCTCGTATCCGGAATGGAAAAATAGTAGAAAAAAATGCTCGACAGGCAACGACAATGGCATTGCGTGAAAGCAGAATAAGGAATAGAAATAAAAAGTAAAAACTTAAAAAAAAAAACTAAGACCACGAACACAATTTATCACCTGCTTCCTTATTCTAGCGGATGAGAAGAGGAAGAAAAACGAGTGAATTTGTTCCAAGTGCAGATGAGAATAAAGAGCGCATTAAATGAATTCGTAAAAATGAAAAGGAGAGAAATAAGATATTGAGTTATAAAAGCTGTATCTTTTTCCCGTGGATATTACAACTACAAACCAGCTGACAGCATCATTGATTTTTTTTTTCGAGACTAACGATATGAAACAGCAAAAATAAACGTGAAGGGGATTTATATAAAAACGAAAACGAATATTGCATTAATATTTAAAATCGGCCGTAGAAAGAGAAAAGAAAACTTTTCATATTTACCTATCCCAATACGTTCTATGGCTATGAGAAAAGTTACATTATAATTTTAAGTAGGACCGAATAAAAGCCTTTTGATCAATGCGATCTATAAGGATTGCCTTGTCTTTGACCCAAATATATTTTCCACTGCTCATTAGAAATGTATTCAAAATACAAACTGCTCATTAAAATATCTTCGTTGTGCAATATTGCTCTTTAAAATGTATTTGAAATATAATAATGCTCTTTTAAAATGTACTTACTGTTACTTGAAATTATATTTAGTGCACTTTAAATTACTGTTCTGAAAAATGTGTTTTCCATATAATAGTGCTCTGTAAATGTATTTGTAATATAATACAGTTTTTTTTTAATGTATCTATAATTTAATGATACACTTCAAATGAATTTTAATACAATACCGCTTTTTAAAATTGTATCTATAAGAAATTGCTTCTCCTTTAAAATGTACTTATAATGTAATAATACCCTTTAAAATGTATTTTAATACAATACCGCTCTTTTCAATTATATTTAGAATATAAACATGGTCTTTAAGTTGTATTTATGATATAATAATGTTCTTTAAATGTATTTTAATACAATAGCTATCTTTTAAATTGTATTTATAATATAATACAGCTCTTTCAAAATGTATTTATTATACAGAAATGTTCCTTAAAATTCTAGTTATACTACAATACTATTATTTAACATGTATTTAGGATATAATATTGTTCCTTAAAATGTATTTATAATACTGTTTTTAAAAATGTGTTTAGAATAAAATATTGCACTTTAAAATGCACTTATAATATTGTTCCGAAAATATTGCTCTTTAAAATGTACTCATAATATTGTTCCTAAAATGTACTTATAATATTGTTCCTAAAATGTATTTATAATACTGCTCGTTGAATGTATTTAGAATGCAATATTTCTCTTTAAAATGTATTTATAATACTGTTCCTAAAAATGTGTTTAAGATAAAATATTACTCTCTGAAATGTATGTTTAATATTATTCCTTAAAATGTAGTTACAATACAAAGTGGCTCTTTAAAATGTATTTATGATACTGTTCTTAAAAATGTATTTAAGATAAAATATTGCTCTCGGAAATGTATGTTTAATATTATTCCTTAAAATGTAGTTACAATACAAAGTAGCTCTTTAAAATGTATTTATAGTACTGTTCCTAATGATGTATTTAGAATAAAAAAATTTTTAAAATGTATTTATAATACTGTCCTAAAAATGAATTTAGAATAAAATATTGCACTTAGAAATGTATTTATAATACTGATTTTTAAAATGCATTTATAATACTCCTTAAAATATAGTTAGAAAACAATATTGCTCTTTAAAATATATTTATAATGCTGTTACTTAAAAAATTATTTAGAATAAAACATTGCCCTTTAAAATGTATTTATAATACTGTTCCTAAAATGTATTCATAATACTGTTCCTAAAATGTATTTATAATATAATATTGCTCTTTAAAATGTATTTTTAATAGAATACTGCTCTTTAAAATATATTTATAATACTATTCTTTAAATTGAATTTAGAATATAATAATGCTATTTAAAGTGTAGTTATATTACAATACTGCTCTTTAAAATATATTTATAATATAATACCTTTAAAAAAATGTATTTCGCTCATTTCGAAATTGTTTCTGTTCTTTTAATTAGTAGGAATCGGCACAACATAATGTTCCTCAAAATATTTACTATCCAACAATTCGGTTGGACTATATTTGAATGTATACCGCAGTCTCTGAAAGGAATTTTCTCAATGGAATGGAGAACATCCTTCCGTTTTTCATCAATCATCCAAAGCTGTATATAATGAAGGAATAATTTCAACGAATTAGGGATATATTTAACAATATCATATCACAACTTCCGTAACTCATTAGGATTGTGGGAGCATCACACATACTTCAACCGTAGTAACTGTGGATATGTCTAAAGCAACATCACCGGGCGGAGTCTATCCTTCTTCGGACTAGTTTTGAATTCAGAAGTGCCCTTCTCCTAGACTTATTTCCGTAATAAAGTTATAGAAATCAGTCTATCCTTCAATTTAACCAATAGTTCGAGTAATGTGGATTCATGTTTATTTCAAGGGAATAAGTGAATTAAACAGACTGGACCAAAAATGTTAAATTTGAACTGATATAACAATTAAATGTTAAATTTGAGCTGATAAAACATTAAATGTTGAATTCGAACTGATAAAACATTAAATCTTGAATTCGAACTGATAAAACATAAAATGTTGTATTTGAACTGATAAAACATTAAATCTTGAATTCGAACTGATAAAACATTAAATCTTGAATTCGAACTGATAAAACATTAAATCTTGAATTCGAACTGATAAAACATTAAATCTTAAATTCGAACTGATAAAACATTAAATGTTGAATTCGAACTGATAAAACATTAAATCTTAAATTCGAACTGATAAAACATTAAATCTTGAATTCGAACTGATAAAACATTAAATCTTGAATTCGAACTGATAAAACATTAAATCTTGAATTCGAACTGATAAAACATAAAATGTTGTATTTGAACTGATAAAACTATATATTGCTTAGACAAAAAGCTATTGCTAGTTTTCATTTGAGCTCCCAGGAAACTCCAGCACTTATTTTGACTTCGGAAGCCACGTTTAAACCCTGGACTCAGATACGATGTAATTCCAGTACTAATGTATACAATGTTAAAAGAATATATTTTGCATACCTACTGTTGAATTTGATCTGATAAAACTGTAAATTGCTCATATTAATGTTAATCTTCAATTTAAGCAAACATAGTTGAAAATGCTACAAAATTTCAGCACTTACTTTGGCTCCGTTTAAATCTTGGACCCAGATACGATATAATCCGAGCACTTTATGTATATAATATTTAAAAAGAAAAATAAATTTTACATACCGATGGATAAGTAAGGTAACCTAGTTTTGATCGGATGGTAATGCATTTCAGAATCTTCACTGTCCGTTTTTTGTTTTTTTTTTGTTTTTTTTTTTGTGCGTGTGCGTATTTTTTTTTTTTTTTTAAATTTTGTGTATCCTTTTATCTCACTGCAGATTAGAATGAAGTTGCTGTAAATAAAGAAACTGGATCGAGGCAAAGAGGCATAAGAGGATCATGTGTTTATCGCTGTGATTCAGTAGCATAGAAAAAGTAACACTCGGTTATAACAAAGCGCTACATGTAAGTGCAATAGAATGCTTCCTCTACTTAATATGCAATCATTGTACTAAGTTTTGCACCTCAAAACCATGTGCCAGGATTGATCAAAAATAAAAATTAGCCATTTTTTTTTAATTTGATCACAATAGTCATTTGTGAATGACCAATAAGTTCTTCCACAGAACCACTTCCGATTGAGAAGGGGCAAGTCTGCATTTGGACACCGGACAGTGTTTTGTGTTCCTCGCTATATTTTTCTGTCTATATTCAGTTAAGTGCGATCACGAAAGAGACATGATTGACTGGGAAGAATATCTTCCCGCAGTAGGATGCCATTACTTTCTGCGGTAGACTGGTTGCCAACCAAGGCTATAGAAACCTATCTGTCCTGCTATTTAACCCATAGCTGGAGAGAGAAGTGACGTTAAGCGCTCTGGTGACTTAATCCAGAGAATATGAAACATAAATATGGAAAAAAAAGGTTATGGCTAACTTAGATATCAAATCACTATACACAAATATCAGTCAAGCAGTTAAGTGTCATACGTGATACACGCTTAGGCGATCATGTCTCGAAAGAGACATGACTGACTGGGCAGAAGATTTTTTTCCCTCAGTAGTTTGCCATTACTTTCTGTAGTAGACTTGTTGCCAACCAAGGCTGTAGAACCCAATATGCCTTGTTGATTAACCTATAGATGGGGAGAAGTGTATATTATTGCGTAAGTGAATGCAACCAATTCAACTGGAATTTGAACGCGGCTCTCCGATTACTTGATCTAAGCCGATATCCACTGCACCACAACGTATATACATTTATATACGTTACAAAAAAATTAAGTATAACAGAAGGATGAAATATTTTCACGGATTTTGATGACATTCTGGATGTTTTTTGTTTCCATGAGTTTGTTTTACTCATACCAAGTCTCAAAAACAAAAAATAAAACGACATAAAATTCACTATTTTTTTATCTACAATGTTGAATGTATTCAAATTATTCGTCTTCTTAACAAGAAAAAATTCACTGTGAAATTAATAAAATATAGTCAATTATATGTCCTCTGGAATCAGACTCACCTCTTACACTACCGGCCATAATTATTAGGCCACCCCAGTGTTTAAAAAAAAATAATGTATTTTATATTATTTTTTAGTGTTTATTGTCAAGTGAATAATTGTAAATGAAAATAGAATGATTCTTTTGTTATTATTGCACAATAACGTGTATCAAATGAACTTACAAATATTTAATAATTACTTATATTGCAGTTTCATCAATGAAAGAATGAAGAAAATTTAGGGTGATTCGGACAAGCTCATCGTTGCTTGATTGCCTTGTGAAATTTTGCAAAGTAATAATAACAAAAGAACCATTCTATTTTCATTTGGCAATAAATACTAAAAATAGTATGAAATACATCATTTCCTTAAAAAAAACTGGGGTGATCTAATAATTATTGCCGGTAGTGTATATATATATATATATATATATATATATAGATAGATAGATAGATAGATAGATAGATAGATAGATTTCAAAGACTGTATGGATGTCTGTTCGAAACCCTGAAAATGAATTTAATATATAAAGTTGGTTGTCTGTATGTGCTCTTTTTTTGTTTTGTTTTTTTGTTTGTTGTTGTTTTTTTATTTTTATTTTTATTTTTTTTTTTATTCAAGGCAACAATGCTTCTAAGATGCAAGTAGGAGTGAAAAAGAAGAAAAAGATTTTAGAAGGAACCGGAAACCTAATCCTAAACATGGAACAAGGGATAAAAATATACTGTTCAAAAACCTGGAAGGAGTGTAAAACGGACACTAGGCGAACCTATATACTCCTAAAAAGGAAAAAATACAAATAAAAAATAATTAGTAAATAAAATTTCACTGAGTTCAGCCCAATCGTAAGCAGGAAAGAAGGGATTTGTGCACAACTAGTGTTTATCCGAGTGCTCACTCCACTGGAACATGAAACAAAAGCCGAGTTTAAAGCAGGACTCCTACATGGGGCAAGAGGCCCCAAACTGCCCTGTCCTCTCTACATTTCCCCTCTAAGGACGCCTCAGGCACCAGAGATTAATTAAAGGCATCACTAGTGGGAGAGCTGTAGCCTGAAAGCGGAGACGGCCCCGTTGAACTGAACTTAATAAAATGCACGGTTTTATCATTTATGTACACCAGCATATTCTTTCTTGTTTAATTGAAGTGACCAATTTGTATGTCCCTCTTTAAAATAATAAACTTTAAATAATTATAATTTTCTACCCTGGAAGTAACAACCACCTAAGCATTTAGATCATATCTTGAGAGTAAAGGAACATAAATAATGGATAAAGGGAGGTAAGCAAAACTGAAATATTTTAACAGTATATTTTTAAAAAGTAATAAATTATAGGATGTATTTGATTGGAAGGAAAGATCTCTCGATTTCTAAATAATTTTCATAAACCGCAAGTCAGTTAATACCATACGTGATACTTGCTTGGGCAGATGATTTTCCCGCAGTAGGTTGCCATTACTTTCTGCGGTAGACTAGTTGCCAACCAATGCTATAGAACCCAATCTGTACTGTTATGTAACCCATATCTGGAGAGAGAAGTGATGGATTAATAACATTTTTTTCTTATAAGCAAATATAAAAAGTGCAAAAATGTCTAAAGCCTATTAATTTTGATTACAATTTCATTCATACAATTGTTATGGCATACACAAATCTCTTAAACGAAGAAATGACTGCGCAGGCGAGAGAAGCAAAGGAAAGATACTTAGCCCGGACAACGACTGGTATTATTGCTAGTTCATTATTAAAGATTTCCAGCCACGGGCAGCCAGCAATTATCGACGCCAAAACAGACATACCGGATTATTTAACAGGTTGTTTCCCTAGTGCTATCGAGACGAAAGAAATGCTTTAAATGCTTTGTTTCCGGAGGGGTTTCACCTATTCACAAAACTAGTTATATTTTATAGTCCTTCACAAAAAAAAGCATATCAGATCGGAAAATGTATTCCTGTTCGGTTCTTGACACTAAAACCTCTAAAAAAAAAGCAAGCAGCAGTAACAACAAGGAAAAAGAGACCAGACACTTCCTTCTTATTGATTATTTTTATGGATATATGAAAAAAGTGGAGGTCATGGAGTTGTCCACAAAAAAAGGCATTTATTATGCTAATATTGTATATACTGTGCGGATGTGCGTTGGGATGCAGGGAATATCGGCTCGGAACGAGAAATCGGAGAGCCGAGTTCGAATTCCAGTTGAAATCGTTGCGTTCACTTACGCGCAAATACACTTGGAAAATGTATTAATCCGTCTCTTTTGCCTCTAGCTATGGGTTAAATACCAAGACAGACTGGTTTCTACAGGACAGGGCACATAGAAGAAGAAGAAGAAGAAGAAGAAGAAGAAGAAGAAGAAGAAGATCGTAGAGAAGGAGAAAGAAGCAGTTTTCGGGAAGAAGCTGTCTGGGTGGAACTTCCTCCTTACTAATGGTATATGAAGAGAATGAAAATAATTCGATCCTTTGTATACAGCTCTGAAGGTCTAGATGGATAGAACTAAGGAATATAGCTCATCAGAATATCTGCCACAAAAAATTAAAGAAAGGCTAACAACCTTTCGTTTGTGGAAAATTGATTGTAGGATGGAAAATAATTAATGACCCACAAGGCCGTGTAAATGCTTTTGCACTCTCTCAAGGCTGAAAATTGAGGATTAGATTGGGTAGATCCAGTCCAGATATGGCAGCAATACCCCATTTTTCGTTTGATCTGTTACTTGTAAAGGCAGAGCATGGCAGGAGGAGTCAGATACTATCTAGAAGAGTACAACGAACCGACCATGTTTTTCAACATATTTAGCGATGGATCGTATCTAACCATACAACGCGAATAACGCCCGGGCTTTCCACCCACTGACCGGCCAATGATTATCCAACGTTGCATTCCAATCCAAGATCTCGTCAAAACTGGGAAAGGGTAATACGATGAAAGAAAAACGCCACGTTGAGAAATAAAAACATGTTACTCTTGCCACAATAAAAAAAATCTGCCGAGGCTGACAAAGCGAACCTCGCTGCTGAGCTTGAAAACTACCTCCATTCTGTGGTGGACTGGAGTAAGAAATGGCTCGTGAATTTTAATGCTTCAAAAACGAAGCAGCTATCTACTAACCATCACAGACAATCGCTCCTACACCCCACCATTAGCATGAATCAAGCTAGTCTCTCTGAAAGCAAAACAGTGCGCCTCCTCGGGTTAACTCTCTCAACAGGCCTCAAGTGGAATGACTATATCGAATCCATAGCTAAATCCGCTACTAAGAAGGTCGGTTCTCTGTGTAGGGCCAGGAAGTTTTTCCCGTCTGAAACCATCCTGCACATAAATAAATCTACCATACGCCCTTGCATTGAATACTGCTGCTATTTCTGGTCGGGTGCCTCTCCTATCCACCTAGAGGGTCCTTGACAAAATCCAACGGAGAATCTGTAATGGGATCGATCCCGACTTGGCAGCTCAGATACAGTCACTTTCTCATCGGCGTAACGTGACTTCCCTGTGTCTCTTCTACAAATACTTTCATGGTTTCTGCTCCGATAAACTTAGCTCACTGATGCCCCCTATTATGAATTTACTCGAGCCACTAGATTGACAACTAGGTCCCACCCTTTTACTGTGAAACCAATAAAATGTAGACACCACTTCTACTCTAGTAGCTTCTTTTCTAGCACTTCCCGCCTGTGGAATTCCCTTCCGTTTACTTGCTTCCCCGACAGCTACAATCTCCAAGAATTTAAGTGTAAAGTCAATAGTCATCTCCTATTTCACTGACTTGCATTCTCTCTCTCTTTCTCTCTCTCTCTCTCTCTCTCTCTCTCTCTCTCTCTCTCATGCTCCTTTCTCCGTTCACTCCACTTTAATCAGTATTCTCATCCTTCTTTTAGCCACTTCCTGACACGCCCTATAACCTATCCCTTTTTCTCACAACTTTCCTCCTATGTAACCCCCTGCACACCAGTGGCAGCAAACTGCCTTGCTTGGGGCGATATGATTATAAAATAAAAATATATGTAGGTAATCTATTCAGAGCTTTGCCACCTTCATCTGGGTAGGTAGGTAGGTATGAACAAACTGAGATAGATAGATAGATAGATAGATAGATAGATAGATAGATAGATAGATAGATAGATAGATAGATAGATCCTTGCGCAAATTAATTGACACAACTGCTTTAGTTCTTTTTCTTTCACCATACCGTCAGTTTTAAACCCACCGACGTGACAGAGTGTAATCGATTTCTATTTTTTCCTCACATTAAATCATTTGCAATGATGTGCATCAATATTAATCTATTTTCGGGATGTATGATGAAATTTGTTTGGCCTGAAAAAATATTGCGTCATCCATGATTGCATCAGAGTTTTATCGCGCCAAGACACAACTGTCTTGACTGTCGATTAGTTGTCCTACGGCCATTGTCTGCGATGGACTTTACTCCAAGGAAGGGTACGAAGATTGTAAAGCTGCACAAACACACTGGAAAGCTTTACAGAGAAATCGCACATAGTGTTGATGTCAGCCTTTCAACTGTCAGTCATGTCATCAAGGTGAAGAAACAAACTGAATCCATCAGATTTCAGTAAAGGAAAACGCGGTCGGAAGAGAAAAATAATGCCAGGAGACGACGTATCAAGGAAAGTGTAAAAGATCCTAAGAAGATATTATTCGTTTTGTTTCAGTTGATTTGGTCAAGGGTGTACTCATCCCGATGTGGTGATTAGCTTCGAAACCGCGTGGCGGATACGTCCGTCTCCTGCCATGGTCGATTACAACTACCGCCAATTCCAAGCATGACTGTTAATACAGACCAGCACCCGAATATACTCTATTTTTTTTTTTTTTTTTACTTGATTCCTGAAAATCTTTCATATTACGCTTTCCTTCCGATTAACTTTTGGTTTAAGTGAAAGCCGCTTAGAAAACCGAACTTCAAAAGGTTATCTAGATTTTGGAGCTGCATCCATAAACAGTTATCTTCTGCATGCCAGAATTTTTTATCGTCAAAATCCATCTTGCACATTTATAAATCTACCAGTCGTCCGTGTATTGAATACTTGTTATGGTGCCCTATCTACATTGGAATGAACTCTTCCTCTTTCATAAATACTAAAATGCGAAACTTCCTAGAAGAGGCGGTTGAGATCAGTCGTAACTTGACAGTTCGGACGGACACTAATATCTGCTGACTAATACCACTCTTATTTTATATTTATGTTCTGTTATTCCAATACACTGGTTCAACCTACCTTCTTTCCGTGTCTTTCTTCCTGGCCCTAACAGACCACAACAATACTGTTGCTATGTTTTGTCTGGTGCTTCTTCAAGATTCTTGACAAAATCCAAAGAAGTGTCTGTAAGACAATCGATCTTGAGTAAGCATCTCGACTTCAGTCACTTTCTCATCGATTTGACGTGGCTTCCCTCTGTCTTTTCTACAAATATTTTTTGTGGCAACTGTTCTGATTATCTTTTTTTCCTGATGCCTCGACGTCATGAATTTAAGCGTGCTACTAGATCGGCAACTAGTTCTCATCGTTTTACTGTTGAAATAAATAAATGCAACCGCCTCTTCTACTCTAACAGTTTCTTTTCTCCACTTTCCACCCGTGGAACACCCTTCCGATTTCTTGCTTCTCTGATAACTACAATCTTCAAAAACTTTAAATGCAACGTCAATCGCCATCTACTGTATTCGTGAACCCAGTTCATTTTTGTTCTTTTCTCAACCCTCCCCATTCTAAGTCCTTTCATCCTCCTTTCATTTTCACTCTTATTAGCCCCCTACACACACACACACACACGTGTTCTAGTGGCACTGTCCTCCTTGATTCTGGAGAAACGATTAAAAACAAAAACCGAAGTGTAAATTACATGTAAAGACTTTGAAATCAAGCAGGCTGGATATTTAATTATCTCGGCAGTATAGTGTAAAGATCTTGTGAAAGAACCAGCCAGTACTCAACTAGAATAGAAGTTGGGTCTGACTGACCAAAAAACCACCAGGTCAAATTGGTAGGTGGTTTAAATAATAACCTGGGAGATTCCATTCTGTTACAGGCAAGTCTATTCTGTAAGCAGTGATTGGTTGATAATTTCAATGTGTACATTGAGCTCCATAAATATTCAGCACAATATCCACCATTTGTCTTTGGGCCACATTGGAACATGTATTCAGTTACAACCCTGTTTATTTTTGTCTGCCAACTGGACGCTAGTTGGAAACATCAGGAAGGTGAGTTTCACACTCTTGAATGTTCACCTTCCTACAGAGAGACAAAAGGAGACAGCCATGTTAAAAGGTAAATTATTTGACTTCTACATGGAGTAAAAGGTCTGATCATTAACAACAATCCTCATCGACCTACCTAATAGGAGGTCGAACATGGTAATTGAGAATTTTTTTCCAGAGACACCATATCAGGAGAGATTTGTAACTGCACCTTATGGCACACCTTAGGCGATCGCTCTAGTAATTAATTTATTATCAAACGCTTCACTGGTTTTATGCTTAATAGCATGGTTTTCAAGAAAGGGAACAACTCATGGTGTAAATTACGTGTTGAGAACTTCAAACTCAAATAAAGGGAATACTTAACTGCTTCGTTAAAGGACCAGCCATTAACAGCGACCTTCATGGACCTATGTGATAGGAAGACTAGGTAAATGGGAAAACCTTTCAACAAATGCCAGATTTGGAAAGTTTTTTAACATCTTCCTAAGATACACCTGGCTAAAATGTTTGTTTTTTTCTGTATATTATCTCTGTCTTTGAAAACGATATCAGAATGGTTATACTATGTCATAACTTAATATTTACATTCTGTTGTTCTCACTTCCCTACTTACTTTAGATCTATATAACCGTCATTTACACCAGTGACCCAAGTTTGTCAGAGCAGAAGCCATGAAAATATTTATAGAAGCCATGAAAATATTTATAGAGGCCATGAAAATATTTATAGAAGCCATGAAAATATTTATAGAGGCCATGAAAATATTTATAGAAGCCATGAAAATATTTATAGAGGCCATGAAAATATTTATAGAAGCCATGAAAATATTTATAGAGGCCATGAAAATATTTATAGAAGCCATGAAAATATTTATAGAGGCGATGAAAATATTTATAGAGGAGACAAAGGGAAGCGACATCTCGCCGATGAGAAAGTGGCTGGAGTCAAGCTGCCTGGTCGGGACCAATCACATTACAGATTCTCCGCTGGAGCCTGTCAAAAACACTGAGAGGAACAGCAGAGGCGCCTGACCAAGTATGACAACAGTATTCCATGCACGGTCGGATATATATAATATAACATATATTATAATAATATATTTTATACTGAGGATAGCATTGGGTAGGTAGAGCATGTAAGAAACGAGGAAATTTTAAGAAGAACAGAAACATAAAGAAACTTCTGCTAAATTTAAAACAAAACCAGCTCAAATTTTAGGGAGACAAAATAAGAAAAGACGGTTTGAAAAATGTGAGACTCAGAGGGCATATTGTCAGAATGAGTTCAATCCCTAACCACATGTGCGTTGGGATGCAGTTGATATCGGCTCGGAACGAAAAATCGGGTAGCCGAGTTCGAATTCCAGTTGAATTCATTGCATTCACTAACGCGCAAATACCCTTAGGAAAGGTATTAATCCGTCTCTTCCTTCTAGTTATGGGTTAAATAACAGGACAGATTGGGTTCTATAGCTTTGGCTGGCAACCAGTCTAGCGCAGAAAGCAATGGCAACCTACTGCGGAATAATCTTACATTTTACTAACTGTGAAAGACACAGGTATATATATAATTTTATATTTTACTAACTGTGAAAGACACAGGTATATATATAATTTTATATTTTACTAACTGTGAAAGACACAGGTATATATATAATTTTATATTTTACTAACTGTGAAAGACACAGGTATATATATAATCTTACATTTTACTAACCGTGAAAGACACAGGTATATATATAATCTTACATTTTACTAACTGTGAAAGACACAGGTATATATATAATTTTATATTTTACTAACTGTGAAAGACACAGGTATATATATAATCTTACATTTTACTAACTGTGAAAGACACAGGTATATATATAATCTTACATTTTACTAACTGTGAAAGACACAGGTATATATATAATTTTATATTTTACTAACTGTGAAAGACACAGGTATATATATAATTTTATATTTTACTAACTGTGAAAGACACAGGTATATATATAATCTTACATTTTACTAACCGTGAAAGACACAGGTATATATATAATTTTATATTTTACTAACCGTGAAAGACACAGGTATATATATAATCTTACATTTTACTAACCGTGAAAGACACAGGTATATATATAATTTTATATTTTACTAACTGTGAAAGACACAGGTATATATATAATCTTACATTTTACGAACTGTGAAAGACACAGGTATATATATAATCTTACATTTTACGAACTGTGAAAGACACAGGTATATATATAATCTTACATTTTACTAACTGTGAAAGACACAGGTATATATATAATCTTACATTTTACTAACTGTGAAAGACACAGGTATATATATAATCTTACATTTTACTAACTGTGAAAGACACAGGTATATATATAATCTTACATTTTACTAACTGTGAAAGACACAGGTATATATATAATCTTACATTTTACTAACTGTGAAAGACACAGGTATATATATAATTTTATATTTTACTAACTGTGAAAGACACAGGTATATATATAATCTTACATTTTACTAACTGTGAAAGACACAGGTATATATATAATCTTACATTTTACTAACTGTGAAAGACACAGGTATATATATAATTTTATATTTTACTAACCGTGAAAGACACAGGTATATATATAATCTTACATTTATAACTATGAAAAGACACAGGTATATATATAATGCTACATTTTACTAACTATGAAAAGGCACAGGTATATATATAATCTTACATTTTACTAACTGTGAAAGACACAGGTATATATATAATGCCACATTTTACTAACTGTGAAAGACACAGGTATATACATAATCATTTTACTAACTGTGAAAGACACAGGTATATATATAATCTTACATTTTACTAACAACTTGAAAGACACAGGTATATATATAATGTACATTTACTAACTATGAAAAGACACGAGTATATATATAATCTTACATTTACTATGTACTTTATTGAAAGACACAGAATATATATATAATCTTACATTTTACTAACTGCTTGGCTTAAAATTATCTCTCCTAATCTTACATTTTACTAACTGTGAAAAATACAGGTATATATATAATCTTACATGTTTACTAACTGTGAAAGACACAGGTATATAATCTTACACACTGCTGAAAGACAATTTTCTACATCTTCCATTTTACTAACTATGAAGAACTGGGTATATATATAATCTTACATTTTACTAACTGCAAAGACACAGGTATATATATAATCTTACATTTTACAACTATGAAAGACACAGGTATATATATAATCTTACATTTACCTAACTATGAAAGACACAGGTATATATATATCTACACATTTTATTTATGAAAGACACAGGTATATATATAATTTTATATTTTACTAACTGTAAGAAGACACAGGTGTATATATATAATCTTACATTTTACCTAACTGTGAAAAGACACAGGTATATATATAATCTTACATTTTATAAACAACAGAAAATTTTGGTGTATATCTAATCTTACATTTTTACTAACTAAAGGGCAGTATATACTCATCTTACATTTTACTAACTGTAGAAAGACACAGGTATATATATAATCTTACATTTTACTAACTGTGAAAAGACATGCAGATATATATGCTAATCTTACATTTTACTAACTGTAGAAAACACAGGGTATATATATAATCTTACATTTTTACTACTAGCAGAAAGACACAGGTATTACTATATATAAATATTTACATTTTACTAACATGAAAGACACAGGTATATATATAATCTTACATTTTACATTTCTTGAAAGACACAATTCATATATAATCTTACATTTTACTAACTGTGAAAGACACAGGTATATATATAATCTACCTTTATTTAACTGTGAAAGACACAGGTATATATATAATCTTACATTACTAACTATAGAAAACTGGTATATATATAATCTTACATTTTACTAACTGTGAAAGACACAGGTATATATAATCTTACATTTTACTAACACCTTGAAAGACACAGGTATATATATAATCTTACATTTATATGAAAGACACAGTATATATATATAATCATACATTTTACTAACTGTTGAAGACACAGGTATATATATAATCTTACATTTATAACTGTGAAAGACACAGGTATATATATAATCTTACATTTACTAACTGTGAAAGACACAGGTATATATAATCATTACATGGCAAAGTGTGTGCATGAGGAGTAATATTCTTAAGGTTATGTTAAACCTGCTAAATAACAGAACAAGTTATTGAGCCTAGAAAAGGAAAAGATATTCTAGTGAAGTAAAAAGTAAGAAAGTTCTTACCTTTTACTTCACTAGAATATCTTGTCCTTTACATTTCCAGGTTTAATAACTTGTCCTGTTCTTTTCCAGGTTTAATATAATCTTATAATCTCTCCGTCATAGTATATCGATATAGAGTACTCTCGCCGTACGTAATCTGTTCAATGACACAACGTCAAAGACCATCACTCTTGAATCAGACACTCTCCAGAATCGAATTTGAACTCCAATACTCTTACAAATATAGCCGCCTTTTATACGCGTCGCATTGAATATTATGAGCTTCCTGATTGGTTAAGCCTTCTATTGGTGAACTATAAAATGGGTTGATTCATGGGGGTCTGCACAGTATACAATGGACACAAAAAGTCCAACAACCTACAGGAAAAATATGCAGATATCAGGAAAAGAAAATACTAGGAAATATTGGAAACGGAAACTAAGTAGCGCATTAAAGAAACTCTAGTGACATCAACAAACGACATTATCTCAAAAAAATAAATGGATCACCAATGAAATTCTTGACATGGTACAAAGGAAAACGGACGTAGGAGAAAAAAATGAATCGATTGCCGATGAAATTTTTAACAGGATACCAAAGGAAAACGGACGTAAGAGAAAAAATAAATGGAACGCCGATGAAATTCTTGATATGATACAAAGGAGACAGAAAACATTGCTAAGGCATGAAACGGGATACAGGAAACTATACAAGGATATCAGAGCAAATGCAGACAGGCTAACAAAAACTGGCTCAACGTCAAATGTGCAGAAATAGAGAGATTGAGCACGACAAATAAAAGAAAGGAGCATAAAAAACGGAACTAACAGTACAAATGACATTTAAGTGCTAGAGGTGATACACGCTTGGGCGATGATGTCTCGAAAGAGACATGACTGACTGAGCAGAAGATTATCCCGTAGTAGGTTGCCATTGCTTTCTGCGGTAGACTGGTTGCCAGCCAAGGCTATAGAACCTAATCTGTTCTGTTATTTGACTCATAGCTAGAGGGAGAAGATATGTATTACATTATTAAGTAGTAATTAGTGGGGAATCAGTTAATTACTTTATAACAATAAAAAACGATCCCCCACTTTATGCCCAATAGACGCCTTAATCATGTTTCTAACTATTATATTCAGTCACTCAGTTAAATGTCATATGTGATACACGTTTTGGGTGATCATGTCTCGAAAGAGACATGACTGACTGGGCAGAAGATTATCACGTAGTAGGTTGCTTTCTGCGGTAGACTGGTTGCCAATCCAATCTGTTCTGTTATTTGACTCATAGCTAGAGGGAGAAGATATGTATTGCATTATTAAGTAGTAATTAGAGGGGGATCAGTTTATTACTTTATAACAATAAGAAAAAACTGATTCCCCACTTTATGCCCATTGCTTTCTGCGGTACATTGCTTTCTGCGGTACACTGATTGCCAGCTAAGGCTATAGAACCCAATCTGTCCTGTAATTTAACCCATAACTTGAGGGAAAGGGCGGATTAATATCTTCCCCAAGGGTATTTGCGCGTAAGTGAATGCAAGGAACGCAACTGGAATTCGAAGGAACGCTCCTTTTTTTTTTTTTATCATATCACCCCAAGTAAGGCGAAAACGCCACTGATGCGCAGGAGGCTACGTAAGAGTGAAAAGATTGGAAAGGAGAAAAACCGGAAACCACATCCTAAACAGGAAACAAGGGATGAGTCTCTTCACCTGTTCAATAGACGTGGGTGGAGTGTGAACCGGGCGATAGTTTAGTCTATCTACTCCAATTGAAAAAAAATAAATAAATTTTAAAAAAGAGTGAAAAGATTGGAAAAGAGAAAAACCGGAAACCACATCCTAAACAGGAAACAAGGGATGAGCCTCTTCATCTGTTCAATAGACGTGGGTGGAGTGTGAACCGGGCGATAGTTTAGTCTATCTACTCCAATTGAAAAAAAAAAAAAATTTTAAAAAGAATGAAAAGATTGGAAAAGAGAAAAACCGGAAACCACATCCTAAACAGGAAACAAGGGATGAGCCTCTTCATCTGTTCAATAGACGTGGGTGGAGTGTGAACCGGGCGATAGTTTAGTCTATCTACTCCAATTGAAAAAAAAAAAAAATTTTAAAAAGAATGAAAAGATTGGAAAAGAGAAAAAACCGGAAACCACATCCTAACCAGGAAACAAGGGATGAGCCTCTTCGCCTGTTCAATAGACGTGGGTGGAGTGTGAACCGGGCGATAGTAACAAAACTCAACTTCCGGATTCTGATGAACAGAACGCGCAGCAGAATCGGCCAAGAGATAGGGCAAGAACAGTGCGGGTTCGTCAAAGACACAGGAACAAGGAACGTAATAATAATGCTTAGAATTTTATCAAAAAGAGCAATACAAATGCAGAAGGACGTGTACCTGAATTCTACAGATTACGCCACAAAGACTTGTTAGAGATGCTCGACAACCTCAACATACTCGGGAAAGACATTGGAGTTATCAAGAATCTATATTGGCAAAAGCTGCCTGCATACGAACAGGAGATGAATTCAGCGTATATACGAAAATAGAAAAGGGGTGTAAGACAAGGATGTGTTTTCTCGCCGGATCTATTCAACTTGTACAGTGAAACAATTCTGAGAGAATGAGAAGTCCTTCCAGGATTACTTATTGGCAATTACAATCTAAACAAAATTCCTAAAATGCCAACTACAAATCGGGGACACTAAAATCAAACAAGCACAGAAATTTACATACTTGTGAAGCTTTCTGACAGAGGATGAAAAGTTCGACACTGAGATCCGAAGGCAGATTGGCATAGCCAAGGACGCATTGCAGAATAGTGAGAGACAGGAAGATTTCGTTGGAGACAAAGAAAAGAGTACCGGACTGTCATATGATGTCTGTCCTCTAATATGGCAGCCAATACTGGACAATCTCCTAAAAGCTGAAGGAGATACTCGAAGCAACAGAAATGTGGTTCTACAGAAAGATGCTGAGAATACCATGGACCGAACATGTGAGCCACGACGAGGTTTTGGAGAGAATGCAAACGAAACTTATACTTGGCATCAGAAAAATACAGCTGAAGTTTTTGAGACACGTAATGAAGAAGGAGGGCTTGGAGAACCTAATACTCACAAGACGGTTAGAGGGAAAGAGAGACAAAGGCAACAGCGCGAGACCTACTAGATGAGCAAGAGCAGGTTTAGAGATATACCAAGAGAAAAGATATTAAGAGCGACAAGGGATAGGTGAAAGTAGAAATTCATGTTCACCCACGTCCTGAAAGGACACGGCAGATAAAAAAGATAAAATGCTATCACTCAATTTATTATCACGCGTTTCGCTGGTTCGATGCTTAATTGCATGGTTTTCAACAAAGGAAACAAACCAAGCTGTAAATTACGTGTCGATGACGTCAATATTAAACCGGAGTGGATATTTAATTATCTCGGCAATATAGCAACGCAGAAAGCCAAAAGCTATTCGGGATACTTTTGAGGAATTGAAAAAGTTATACTAACAGGTCTGACCATCAACAACGATCTTCAAGGACCTACCTGACAGGGAGGTCATAATAATTAAGGAAACTAATCCACAGGTGTCATATCTGAAGAGATTTGTAAGAGCTACTTATGGTACACTAGCAGTATAGCCCGGCGTTGCTCGGGTGTAATGAAAGCTTTAAAACTAATCCATGGAGCTCAGACTCTTTGGAAATTGGCCCGAAAGACTAAAAACCAATAGCTGTTTCCAGTTAAAGCGGAACCGTAGACTGAAAGATAAATGAATGGATGTAAGTCAAGTTTTGATTTCCTAGTATCGATATCAAATAAGTTCTTTTTTCGTCGTAAACTGAATTTTGAAGACTAAATAAGTCCTCTGAGTAAATGGTATCATGGTTGAGACTAAGAACTAAAATTATACCTACTTAGAGACAAATCCGAAACAAAAACTAAAATAAAAGGGCTGAAAAAAGTGACATACAGGCAGATAAACAAACACACACACAAACATCTTGCCTTTTATGTATATTATCGATTTTCTGCAGTATTGTAAGAACTGCAACCTTGAAACTTCTGAATATCGTTTCTAATGTCTTTGTCTATGAGTGTATCAAATTTGATTAAAATCGAACCACTCCTTCTATAACCCGATTTTTTCGATTATCGATTTTCGATATTTATCGGGGGTACCACGACACAAAACCTAGCTAAGAACACTCGCAGACGCTTATAGTACAACTGTGTTAATTTTCAAGAAAATCGGTTCGGCCGTTTCGGAGTCTATAGGTAACGGAGACACACACACAGACAAATTTCCATTTATAAATAAGTTTAGATCTAAGGCGATCGCTCTAATAATTAATTTATAACCAAGCGTTTCACTAAGTCTATGCATGGCATGGTTTTCAACAAAGAAAACTATGGTATGGTTTTCAACAAAGGAAACAACTCAAGTTGTAAATTACGTGCTGATGACGTCAATATTAAGCCGAGCGGATATTTAATTATCTCGGCAATATAACAGACGACGGAATATGTAACATAGAAAGCCGAAAGCCACTAAGCATACTTTTGAGGAATTGAAAAAAATATTAAGTGATCGGAATATATCCTCAGAAAGAAAGAAAAATACTGCGAGGTAATATTTAACCACCTGTATGGCAGTAAATGCTGGACAACTTCCTCACAGACGAAGAGATATCTGAAAGCGACAAAGATAGAATTCTAACCGTCTTTTTTTAATCATTTCACCCCAGTTGTTAACGCCACTGATGTACAGAGGGGTATATAAGAGAGTTGAAGTATTAGGCAGAAGGAAAGTGAAGACAAAGACGAACCAGCTACAGGGGATGAAAGAGAAAGGGCAAGAGAAGGGAGTGAAAACAATTGCGAAGGTAGAGAGAAAGGAAAAGAACAAGATACACGGGGTGATGTAGAAAGGGCTGGAGTTAAGTAGATAAGAGATGGGAATTGACTTTGCATTTAAATTCCTGGAGGTTATAGCCGTCAGGAAAGCAAATATATGGAAGGGAGTTCCACAGGCGGGAAGCGCGAGAAAAGAAGCTGTTGGAGTAGAAGTGTCGTTTGCATTTGTTTGATATCTAACTGTAAAAGGATAAGACCTTCTGCCAGTCCCGAGTAAATTCTTGTGGAGGGGATACCAGTGACCCAAGTTTGTCAGAGTAGAAGCCATGAAAATATTTATAGAAGAGATAGAGGGAAGCCACATCCCGCCGATGAGAAAGTGGCTGGAGTCAAGCTGCCTGGTCGGGACCAATCACATTACAGATTCTCCGCTGGAGCCTGTCAAAAACACTGAGATGAACAGCAGAGGCGCCTGACCAAGTATGACAACAGTATTCCATGCACGGTCGGATATATATAATATAACATATATTATAATAATATATTTTATACTGAGGATAGCATTGGGTAGGTAGAGCATGTAAGAAACGAGGAAATTTTAAGAAGAACAGAAACATAAAGAAACTTCTGCTAAATTTAAAACAAAACCAGCTCAAATTTTAGGGAGACAAAATAAGAAAAGACGGTTTGAAAAATGTGAAAATCAGAAGGCATATTGTCAGAATGAGTTCAATCCCTAACTACATGTGCGTTGTGGTGCAGTTGATATCGGCTCGGAACGAAAAATCGGGTAGCCGAGTTCGAATTCCAGTTGAATTCATTGCATTCACTAACGCGCAAATACCCTTAGGAAAGGTATTAATCCGTCTCTTCCTTCCAGTTATGGGTTAAATAATAGGACAGATTGGGTTCTATTATCCTTGGCTGGCAACCAGTCTAGCGCAGAAAGCAATGGCAACCTACTGCGGGATAATCTTCTGCCCAGTCAGTCATGTCTCTTTCGAGATATGATCGCCCAAGCGTGTTTCACGTATGGCACTTAACTGACTGACCTAACCACAGCTGAGTGAAAAAAAAATTTGACGAGTTCAGTAACAAAATGAAATTAGTTGAAACATATATAAGAAGAGATATTGCGCGTAGAATTAGAACAATCTACCCTTGTGGACTAGATAAAGGGTTCAGTTCGAAATTCCAACGTATATCATCTGAAGAATGTCGGAGCGTACAACGACTGAAAGGTCATGAATATGGTAATAAAGATGAGGGCAATAGTCCGAACGATGCAAATAGGTAAAGTATCTCATCTCAGAAATATAGGCAAATAAACTAATAATAAGGAAAATCTACCAGTGTACTTTGGAAACTTCCAACAACAACTAAAGTAGGTAACTAAAAAGAGAGAAATAATTATATCATGAAAATGTTGACCATCCATACTACCAAAAACAAAATATTAGGATGGAAACTACCTCCAATATATTAGAAAGAGCTATAACATTTAGCTGGTTTGAAAAAAAAAATTCCTGGAAAACTGTAAATAGTGTAAATACCATCAACTAGGACCTAGATTGTTGGCTGGATATAGTGTGGAGCAGCGGATATCGGCTTGAAACTAGAAATAGGAGCGTTGAGTTCGAATTCCAGTTGAATTGGTTGCATTCACTTGCGCGCAAATGCTCTTGAAAAAAGTATTAATCCAGCTATAGATTAAGTAGCAGAACAGATTGATTTCTGTATCCTTGGTTGGCAACAAGTATACCGAAGAAAGTAATGGCAACCTAATACGGGAAAATATTCTGCTCTCTTTCAAGAAATGATTGACTAAGCGACTGATAGTTTTTACAGTAGATAAAAGTAGGTACCTCCACTAAATCGTATGAATAAAAAGACCCCAAACTTAAAAATAAAACGAACTTTTCCTATCAAAATGTTTATTACTGGCAGTATAGCCCGGCGTTACTCGGGTGTAATAAAAGATTTAAAACTAATCCATGGTCCGGGAGCTCAGACACTTTGGACGTTGGCACGAAAGACTAAAAAGCAATAGTTGTTTCCAGTTAAAGCGAAATCGTAGACTGAAAGAAAAATGAATGGATGTAAGTCAAATTTTGATTTCCTGGTATCGATATCAAATAAGTTTTTTTTTTCGTCGTAAACTGAATTCTGAAGGCTAAATAAGTCCTCTGAGTAAATGGTATTATGACTGAGACTAAGAACTACAATTATACCTACTTAGAGCCAAACCCGAAGCAAAAACTAAAATAAAAGGGCTGAAAAAATACAGACATACAGGCAGGTAAACAGACACACACACACAAACATCTTGCCTTTTATATATATATATATATTATCGATTTTCTGCAGTATTGTAAGAACTGCAACCTTGAAACTTCTGAATATCGTTTCTTATTTCTTTTGAATATCGTTTCTTATGTCTTTGTCTATGAGTGTATCAATTTGATTAAAATCGGACCACTCCTTCTATAACCCGATTTTTTCGATTGTCGATTTTCGATATTTATCGGGGGTACCTCGACACAAAACCTAGCTAAAAACACTCGCAGACGTTTATAGTACAACTATGTAAATTTTCAAGAAAATCGGTTCAGCCATATCAGAGTCTATAGGTAACGGACACACACAGACAGACACACACACACACACACACACACATACACACACGCACAGTGACAAAATTCCATTTATAAATAAGTTTAGATTAAGAGGAAAGATCAAAGTATATGAAATTTTTTTTTTTATATATATATTTAATACTCTTTCTAACACATTCGAAATTTTGAGAAAAAATCTTGTTTTGATTTGAGTTAGCGGGTAATTAAATCGTTACGAGAATTTACAATGGAAAACGTAATATTACATAACTCCATTTTTCCGGTGACAAACACATTAATTTAGAAATTCTTGCAAAAATCAAATAATTGTTGGATTTTAATGAAACTTTAAGGACTTATTCACAAATGAATTAAATTATTTTTAAAATTGTTATTTTTAAAATATCTTAGTAAAATATTTTTTTACTTATGTTACCCCCACCTCCACGTAAATTCAAGAGATTTTAATGTTTGGCCTCCCTATTTTTAAAATAATTTAATTCTTTTTTCTTTTTTTTGTGTGTATTTGAAGTTTTTTTTGTTGTTTTTTGTTTTTTTGTATGATAATTTCTGTATATGAATAAAAGGTCAGAGTTTCCTCCCCCTTACCCGAAGAAAATTTGTACAATTTTGTCACTTATTATTGCCATTCACTTATCTTATCTCTAATCAACAACCTGTCAACACATTTGATATACGGCAGACAGGTCAAAAGTTTAACTCTATGATTAAAAAATAGTTTTAGTCTAAATTTCACGCTATAATTAAGTAATAATTGTGTAAATCAGATTATGTTAACATAAAATTTGCTAATTTTCAAAAATTAATGTGTCATAGATATATATTTTAGTTTTGCAAGATTTTTAAAACCGAGAATTAACTGTTGTTTACAAATGTGTCGATCGCTTAAAAATGGCCGAAAAATTGAAAGATTAAAAATAATTGAAAAATGTTAGATCCCAATCAAAATAATTTGTTTGAAATACATCAGAATATTTTGCTTCCAGGAAATAGTAAATTTAATCATTTAGCTTTTTTATTTTAAAAAATCCAATTTAAAATTTAGATACAGAAAATGAGTGGAGGTACCGAATTAAAAGTGTATGCGGGCCTTAGTTGGCCGTTGTAGACGAATATTTCTTTTCATCAATGAGCAACCAACATTTGTAACCTTGTGTCAAACTATGTTATGATTAGTAAGAGTCAAATGCTTGTCTCACTAATTCCTCTGTTTAGCTTGTACGTTTCTTTTTTTTTTTATCCACATGTCTGGATAATGTCAATATTTGTCCTAATACGAAAATAAACATCGCATCACGATCACTTAGCGTTTTCCTGTTGTGTGGATCCATAAAACCCAGTTTTAGCCATCTAGTAATAAAATGAGGGATAAAAAATATTGTCTCTTCTGGATCAAAAACTATAATTAATATATTAAGTAACTTAAAATTATTTCCCTAATGCGTGTCTTTTCTTCCGATACATGTAGATGTATAATTTTATGACATCAGTTCAACTGGTACATTTTTGCTTTGTTCCCCGAAGGTTTTTACCCCTTCAAATCTTTCCAAAACATCCTTAATTCCGTGCAAATGTATATGCTGAACTCAAATCGGAAACTGTTTATTGAAGAAACCTACCTTTTTTTCATGATATCGGCCAGAAATTTATCGGACTATATCTCACTCCTTGCCACTGTTTTTATATCTGATTCACCGCTGAATGACATGATGCGTAGGATACTTATTTCGGCCGATTTACTCCCGTTAAACAATTACTCCGCGATTTGTTTGGTTTCGGAACTCATTTTCTGGGTACTAATTGGGAAAAAGATCGAAAAATCGTGAAACTACGCATAAATTCAGTCTGCAGTGAATAACATTTTTGAACCGTGGTTACGGGGTGAGATAAACAGCGACAAGAAGCTCCATATTTTTCTACTCGTTAAAATGAAAAAAGGTAGGTTTCTTCAATAAACAATTACCGATTTGAGTTCAGCATATACATTTGCACGGAAATAGGGATGTTTTGGAAAGATTTGAAGGGGTAAAGGCCTTCGGGGGGAACAAAACAAAAAATTACCGTTAAACTTTAATAAAAGCATCTGACTGGTTCGAAGACGATTATACTTAATGCAGGTGGTCCTGGGCATGACGAAAAACTGCATCCGGCAGCAAGGTCTCTGATTGGGAGGTTATAAGAAGCATAATTGCTATTGTTTCCAGGTTCACCCTGATCCGGAGTGGTAGCACCTGTTAGGGTCCCAGCCATGAGCAAATAGTTAACCCCCACCACCACCACCACCACAAACTGGGATCAAAACACTATGAAAGTTTAAAAATACACTTTTATAGTAATATATACGTAAAAATAGACTTTTATAGAAAAATATAGATTTTTGAAGGAGAATATTACCAACAATACATTTTTAAAGAAAAAATTATTACCATAACACATTTTTGAAGGAAAAAAATTTTTCTCAGCAAAACATTTTTGAATACAGAAAAAACTAGAAGACATTTTCAGTTTTCTAAAATAAAAAAGAATAAAAACAAAAAATTTTCATTAAAATCTAAATAAACCTTCTCATTCTAACCGAACATTAAAAAATACCTTTAAACCCCACCTTTTTGGCATTAAATAACCCACAGAGGTGTTGATATGCCGTTAAACAAAACTCAAACTCAGATCCAGTTACATAAAATACACATTTATAGAAATATATACATAAAAATAGGCTTTTATAGAAAAAGATACATTTTTGAAAGAAAAATATTACTAGCAGTAAAAAAGGAAAAAAAAGAAAAAATTACTGCCATAATGAATTTTTGAAGGAAAAAAATCATTAACAGCAATACATTTTTGAATAAAAAACTAGAATACATCTTCAGTTTTCTAAAAAAAATTAAAATTTTTTCATTAAAATCTGACTAAATCAACCTTCTCACTATAACTGAACATTTAAAAAAATATACCTTAAAACCCCACCTTTTTGGCATTGAATGACCCACAGAGGTTGATATGCCGTTAAACAAAACTCAAACTCAAACTTTAAAACATTAAGAAACACTTATGAATTAAACGACTAAAAATGGCTTCTCTGTGCCTTTTCTTTAAATACTTCATAGTAAAAGTCCAGACGAACTTTCCACTTTGGTACCCAGACTTTACAAATTTTAGCGCAGTAGTGGACTGGCGACAAGGTCTCACCATTTTACTGTCTAAATGGTTACATATAACCCTAAGTTCAATACTCGCACTTCTCGTTTGGGGAATTCTCTTCCGGCTTTTTGCATTCCAGTCAACTTTGACTTCAAAAATTCAAATGCAATGTCAGTTGTTATCTCCTGTTTTCTTAATTTTTGTTCGTTTTGTTTATTTTATCTTCTCTGCTTAATAATGTCTTTTTTAATTTTCTTATATTTTTTCTTATATTTTTCTCCCCTCCTTGCGTCTTAGTGGCTTTGTTGTCTTGCTTATAAATGAAAGGATTTCTTAAAAATAAATAAAAAATAATCTTTTTAAAAATATCAAGGATTTTTTTAGAAAACAAAAATTTACATTATATTTCATGACAAAAAAAGAAATTAAAAATATTCGAAAACAAAACCAATACTTTAGTTATATTTTCTAACTGGGGACATCCTTTTACGCAGTTTAAAATTACATTTGTTTTCTTAAAATTACTATTTTTTTTTTTTGTGGGGGTTCAGAAGAGTTAGCTTTAAAAATAAAAATATCAAGTGTTCAAATTATCTTTTACTGGCAGTATAACCCGGCGTTGCTCGGGTGTAATGAAAGATTTAAAACTAATCCATGGTCCTGGAGCTCAGACTCTTTGGACGTTGGCACGAAAGACTAAAAAGCAATAGTTGTTTCCAGTTAAAGCGAAACCGTAGACTGAAAGAAAAATGAATGGATGTAAGTCAAATTTTGATTTCCTGGTATTGATATCAAATAAGTTTTTTTCGTCGTAAACTGAATTTTGAAGGCTAAATAAGTCCTCTGAGTAAATGGTATTATGACTGAGACTAAGAACTACAATTATACCTACTTAGAGCCAAACCCGAAGCAAAAACTAAAATAAAAGGGCTGAAAAAATACAGACATACAGGCAGATAAATAGACACACACACAATCATCTTGCCTTTTATATATATATATTATCAATTTTCTGCAGTATTGTAAGAACTGCAACCTTGAAACTTCTGAATATCGTTTCTTATGTCTTTGTCTATGAGTGTATCAATTTGATTAAAATCGGACCACTCCTTCTATAACCCGATTTTTTCGATTATCGATTTTCGATATTTATCGGGGTTACCGCGACACAAAACCTAGCTAAGAACACTCGCAGATGCTTATAGTACAACTGTGTAAATTTTCAAAAATATCGGTTCAGCCGTTTCGGAGTTTATAGGTAACGGGGACACACACACACATACACGCACACACACACATACGCACACACACAAAGTTCCATTTATAAATAAGTTTAGATTATTTAAAAAATTAAATGTCGTTTATGGTTGGCTTTAAATTTCTTTCAAATTTCTTTTGAAATTCTCTTTTCATAAATATATTCAATAATAAATGAATCTTCTTTTATGTGCCGTCTCTCTTCAGGACACCAGCGACCATGACCATTCATATCTTCCTAGCCTTTGTAGATCTTAATAAGTTTTGTCTTTTTGTTATTTCTTCCAAACCCTGTTTCGCCATTCATTTATTCAAGTTCATCAAGTATGTTACACACTGCTTCTCTCTGTCTCTCTTTCTCTCGATCATAACCTGTGAATATCAGATTTTCCAAGCCGTCTTTCCTTATTACGTGTCTCAGAAATTTTAACTGCCTCTTCCTGATGTTACATATCAGTCAGTTAAGTGCCATACGTGATACACGCTTCGGCGATCATGTCTTGAAAGAGACATGACTGACTGGGCATATGATTATCCCGCAGTAGGTTGCCATTGCTTTCTGCGGTAGACTGGTTGCCAGCCAAGGATATAGAACCCAATTTGTAGTGTTATTTAACCCATAACTGCAGGGAAGAAATGGATTAGTACCTTTCCCAAGGGTATTTGCGCGTAAGTGAATGCAAGAAATCCAAATGGAATTCGAACTCGGCTCTCCGATTTGTCGTTCCGAGCCGATATCCACTGCACCACAACGCACATCCTGTGTGGTCTTACATATAAGTTTCCTTTTTGTTTTTATTTTCTCTAAATCTTCATCGTTGCTCAAATATTCCGTCTATTGTATCCTCAGCATCCTTCTGTAGAACTATATTTTTGCTAAAGTTTCTCTTCTTATTTGAAGAGATTGTCCAGCATTCGCTATCATACAGTAGGATATACATCACACGCAACAGTTCAATGCTCTTTTTTCTTTTTTTTTTTTCTTTTTTTTTTTTTTGGTTTATCTTTTGGAATGCATCTTTGACCATTCTAATACGTCTTCGGATTTCGGTGTCACACTTTCCATCCTCTGTTAGAACACTTCCCATATATTTCATGCTTCTGCTCGGACGAACTTAAGTCACTGGTGCCTCCTCAACAGGTGGTTACTCGTGCAACCAGAATGGCAACTGGGTCCCACCCATTCACAGTTAGGTTAGCCAAATGCAGACGACAATTCTACTCCTGCAGCTTCTTCTCTCGCACTTCACGCCTGTGGAACTCGCTCCCATAGTCTTGCTTTCCTGACGGCTACAACCTCCAGAAATTTAAATGCAATGTCAATACTCATCTACTAATCACTTGACTCTAGCCCTTCCCCCACCCCGTATATCCTTCCCTTTCTCTCCCCCACTTGCAACTGTCATTACACCTGCATTTTCATCTTTCTACTGCTTCTTTCTAATTGGTTTGTAATCCTCTTCTCCCTCCTCTAATTAATTTTCTTTCAGTTATGTAGCCCCCCCCCCGCACATCAGTGGCATTTACGCCTTGCTCAGGGTGAAATGATTAAAATAAATAAATTTAAATTTCTGCCATTGTTTGATTTTAACATCCTCGATTTAATCTACCATCCATTTGCTCAAGCATGTTATGCACTGCTTTTCTCTGTCCCTCTTTTTTTCAATCTGTCCTGTGAGTATCAAGTTTTCCAAGCCTTCCTTCCTTCCTTATTGTGTGCCCAAAAAATTTTAGCTACATCTTCCTGATGTTAAGTATAAGTTACCTTTTTGTTTCCATTTTCTCCAAAACCCCATCATTGCTTACATGTTTAATCCATGGTATCCTCACTATCTTTCTGTAAAATTACATTTCTGTTGCTTCAAGTCTCATCTTTCATGAGATTGTCCAGCATTCACTGCCATACAGGAGAACAGATATCATGTAACACTCCTGTACTCTTTTCTTTGTTTGTAACAATTCTTTCTGTCTTTTAATACTATGCTTAACTTCTGAAATGCATCTTTGGCCATAACAATGTGTTTGAATCTCAGTGTCACACTTTCCATCCTGTTAGGACACTTCCCAGATATTTAAATTTCTGCCATTGTTTGATTTTAGCATCCTCAATTTAATGTAACTATATAAACAGAACACCATTCATCTGTCGATCCACTGAATACTTTCATTTTTATTCTACCTTGGTTCAATAAGAAAAAGCAAATAGGAAACAGTATGATAGGAAATCATAATCATTAGAACTGAATAACCAATTTTATAATAACCCCTGCAAATATAAACAATTTTTACTTTTTATTATTTATGTTTATTTCTTTTTTAATTAAACCGCTAACATTATTTGGTAAATTTTTTATTTATTCCCCGAAGGCCTTTACTCCTTCAAATTTTTACAAAACATCCTTATTTCCGTGCAAATGTATATGCTGAACTCAAATCGATAATTGTTTATTGAAGAAACCTACCTTTATTGATGTTAACGACCAGAAAAAATAAATCGAACTTTATCTCACCCCTTACCACCATTCTCATATCTAATTTAGTGAAGAATGACTTTAAGCGTGGGATGCTTATTTCGGCCTATTTACTTCCTTTGAGTAAATACGACGTGATTTGTTTTGTTTCGGAATTCAATTTCCGCTGAAAGTTGCGTGTATTTACGTTTTTTTTTTTCTCCTTTGGGTGGGGGCTGTAGAATTTTTTTTTAAGAAAGTTAACTTTCAAATAGAAATTTAGGGTTAGAGTTAAGGTTATTGCGTCTTTTTTTTTTTTTTTTTTTCATTTTTTTTTTCTTGGTAATGAATTTAAGAAAGTTGCGTGTACTTAATTTGAGAAGATAGTTAACTTGCAAATATATGAAAATAAGTTATAATTGGATTAGGGTTAGGGGTTGGTTAGGGTTAGGGTTATTGCGTGTATTTTTTTTTTACTTATATATTTGAAGGTTAATTAAACTACACTCATCAGTTATTTTTTTATATTTGAAAGTTAACTTTCGTCGGAAAAAATTAAGTAAAACTACAATTATCACTTATTTTCATAAAAAAAAGGAGAAAAAAACACGCAAATATATTTTCATATATTTGAAGGTTAAGTAAAACTACAGTTATCACTTATTTTCATATATTTGAAAGTTAACTTTCTTCTGAAATTAAAAAAAGAAGGAAAAAAACACGCAAATACACGCAATGCATTTGAAGGTTAATTAAACTACACTTATTTTCATACATTTGAAAGTTAACTTTCTTAAAAAAATTCTATACTCCCAAAAAAAAGTACGCGCAACTTTCAGCGGAAATTGATTTCCGAAACGAAAAAAATCGCGTAGTAATTGCACAAAGGAAGTAAATAGGTCGAAAATTAGCTTACTACGCCTAAAGTCATTCTTCAGTGAATGACATATTAGAAAGGTGGTTCAGGGGTGAGATAAACAGCGAGAAGATGTTCGATTTTTTTTTCTGGTCGTTAACATCAATAAATGTAGGTTTCTTCAATAAATAATTATCAATTTGAGTTCAGCATATACATTTGACCGGAAATAAGGATCTTTTGGAAAACTTTGAAGGGGTAAAGGCTTTTGGGGAATAAATAAAAAAATTACCCATTATTTATTGCTGACCTCATCATTATTGCTATGTTTACATTAGTCCAAATAATGTAAATACTACCTCATCTCAAAAATATAGACAAGTATCAATTTACCTACAATATTTACCTTTATCTCAGTCAGTTAAGTGCCATACGTGATACACGCTTGGGCGATCATGTTTCGAAAGAGACATGACTGACTGGACAGAAGATTATCCCGCAGTAGGTTGCCATTGCTTTCTGCGGTAGACTGGTTGCCGACCAAGGCTATAGAACCCAATCTGTCCTGTTATTTAACCCGTAACTGGAAGGAATAGACGGATTAATACCTTTCCCAAGGGTATTTGCGCGTAAGTGAATGCAATGAATTCGGCTGGAATTCGAACTCGGTTCTCCGATTTCTCGTTCCGAGCCGATATCCACTGCACCACAACGCACATCCCTTATCTACAATGCTGAAAAGTACTTGGCCTGATCCACTTCTCAAAATATGATTAATTAATAAGTACTAAAAAAATTAATGTTCTGCTTAGCTTTTGGAAGGCAACTTTGGCCACCCCAGTGTATGTGGCTTTCAGTGTCACACTTTCCATCCTCTGTTAGAACACTTCCCAGATATTTAAATTGTTGTATTTATCTGATTTTAGTATACCCCAGTTGCAATTTGCTCTTTTTCTGGTTACTATGCATTCTGTCTCTTTCTGGTTTATACTTAGTCCTTTTTTCTCGCATTATTTTTTTCACTTCCTTCCATAGGAGCTTTTGTAGTTTCCTTTCCGTGTCTGCAATCAACACTGTGTCAGCTGTATATGTTGTTAAGATTGTGGCTGCCAATAATGAATTCTGTAGGACTTCTAATTCTCTCGGAATTGCCTCGCTGTATAGATTGAATAAATCCAGTTCGAAGACACATACTTGTCTTACACCCATTTCTATTTTTGTATATCTGCTGAATACATTTTTTGCCAGTGTGGAGGCTGTTTGTTGCTAGTATTGATCATAATATTCTAATATCCTTCCAGAATACATCCTTCTGCATTTGTATTGCTCTTTCTGATAACATTCTGGACATAAATATCGCTTTGATTGTTCCTGTGACTTTGACGAATCCGCACTGTTCTTGTCTTCTCTCCGGCCGGATTTTGCTACGCGCTCTGTCAGTCAATTAAGTACCATACGTGATACACGCTTTGGGCGATCATGTGTCTTTCGTGACATGAATGACTGCCATTGCTTTCTGTGGTAAACTGGTTGTCAGCCAAGGCTATAGAACCCAATCTGTCCTGTTATTTGACTCATAGATAGAGGGAGAAGATATGAACTATATTACTAAGTAGTAATTAGTGGAGGGTTAAGTTTATTACTTCATAACAATGGAAAACCGATCCCCCACTTTATGCCCAGTAAAACCCTTAATCGTGTTTCTATTTAGTCAGTCAGTTAAGTGCCATACGTGATACATGTTTGGGCGATCATGACTCGAAAGAGACATGATTGACTGGGCAGAAGATTATCCCGCAGTAGGTTGCCATTGCTTTCTGAGGTAGACTTGTTGCCAGCCAAGATTATAGAGCCCAATCTGTCCTGTTATTTAACCCATAACTGGAGGGAAGTGACGGATTAATACCTTTCTCAAGGGTATTTGCGCGTAAGTGAATGCAAGGAATTCAACTGGAATTCGAACTCGGCACCCCGATTTCTCGCGAGCTTTGTAAGCATCCAAAAAATTGCGAGCGTTAGTCTGAATTTTTCTCGTTTTTATTTCTGCACAAGTACAGCACGTTGAAATACCGGTAACCGTACGATCACAGAAGTTAAGCATCGTTGTGACTGGTCAGCATCTAGATCAGTGACCGCTTGGGAGAAACAATTACTGTAAGCTTGGGTGTGCGGATAGTGTAAAAGATAATGGCTCAAAATTGGAAATCAGAGAGTTCAGTTCGAATTCCGGTTGAATTCGTCATATCCCCTTACGCGTAAATACCCCTGATAAAGGTATGAATGGCAACTCCTCTCCCCCTCCCTAGGTTAATTAGTAAGACTTGTATCATTAAACCATTATTGTCTCAAAAAAAATTCTTACAATATAAAAATATTTTCTGGTTTTAAATAATCTGCAATGCCATAGAAAAACGTGTCAAGCAATCAAATACTGATTAGCTACACAGGCATGTTTTATAGTTATTTACACTAGCTGGAATATAATTGTATAGAAATTACACTATTCACGAAGTGAGGGTTCATTTTGTATATAGATTATAATATAAAATTGATCCCCCATTTTATATCTATACAATATATATATATATATATATATTTTTGTTTATAAGATTATGATCAGGCATGAATCCACCTCTTCTTCCCCAGTTATGGGTTAATTAGTAAAGGTATCTCTAAATCATTATTATCTCTCAAAAAAATTCTTGCGATATAAACATATTTTCTGGCTGTAAATATGGTTGATAAGACATAGAAAAACGAATCAATCAATCAAATACTGATTAGCTACACAGGCACGTCTTTTATGTTTATTTACATTGTCTGGAATATAATTGTATAAAAACTACACTGGTCACAAAGTGAGGGTTCGTTTTATATATAGATTATTGTATAGAATTGATCCCCCATTTTATATCCAGCTTTCAATGTCTTGTTTGTTTATCAAATTATGGTTAGGTATGAATCCAACTCTTCTTCCCCAGTTATGGGTTAATTAGTAAAGATGTTTCCCTAACTTATTAATCTGAAAATGCTTGATAAGCCATAGAAAACGAATTAATCAGTCAAGACATTAACAAAGTGAGATATTTGTAATATGAAACCCGATAAAATTATTAGTGATGACGACCAAATGATACTCGAAAAAGCTATAATAATAAATTTGTTTTATGTTGTTTTGCTTTTTTTTTATTTTTTATTTTTTTTATTTTTATTTTTTTTTTCAGTTGGTTCATTATTTTCATAATGGATTTGTGCTACAGCCAAATATTTATTTAACTGCGGCGGATGCACACTGATCAGGCCGTTGTTTGCGTCCGCGTTTCTGCGCCATCACGCCTCTGCTCCCATCCCCAATTCACGATCCTGTGTTGCCTCAGCACATGCTTCAGTTCATGGCTCATCAGTTTCCCAGATAATTGCTCGAAATTTCCACCCCCTCATTTATGTCTATCAGTCTACATAATCTATTTCTGTTGTCACCTTCCCATTTCGAACAACCAGATAATATTTTTAAGAGGTGTTAGTCACGTTAACAAATCATAACGAGCAGGTTTTTCAAGAATTCCAATGCATTTGTATTAATTAATTGACACACGCACATACATTCACAGACATATATATATATATATATATATATATATATATATATATTAAAAAAGGATTAATTCAAAGATGTTGAATGGCCATTTCGATATGACGATCCCCACGGGGAGCGACACATCACCTCAGCAACAGAAAAAAACCTTTCAGAAACTGGAGAAAAATTAGTCTACTTTTCCTTTTTAAATAGATTGCAAAGAAATTAAAAAATAAATAATAATAAAATAAAATAAAATAAAATAAAATAAAATAAAAATAAAAATAAAGGGAAAGAAAAAGAAAAGGAAAAAGAAAAAGAAAAGGATAGAATAAAATCAAATAAATAAGAAAAGAAAAAAAATTGACATCGTCTGGGTTTGCAAAAAAAAAAAGGGGAGAATGTAACTAAAAATTAACAGACCCCGTGTTGAATCATTTAAAGCAACACGGAAAAAAGTTGGTAAGAGAGATAAAAGAAGGAAGGGAGGGAAAAAGAAAGAAACTAAAGAAAAAAAAAAAAAAATTACAGACGCTGGACAAATTCAAAAATCTAATTTCCCCAAAACGTTGAAGTATTAAAAAAAGCCTTTACTTAAAAAGGCATAAATTATTGATAAAAGGGAATAAAAAGATATAGGATTTGAAATAAAATTATTTTTTTTTTTTTTAAAAATTAGGTCATTTGAAATTAAACTAAATAAAGACAATACTAGGTAAAAAAAATTACAATTATTATATATACATATCAATAGAAGTACACACACACATATATATATATATATATATATATATACACACACACACCATTTAACCAATAAGAATACATATATACATACACATACACACACATACATTCAATTTATTACACACTAATATACATATACATGCGCATACACACATATATATATATATGTGTGTGTACACACCTAATGGTTCCTACCAACCCTTCCTCAAAGAAAATAGTTCCCCCACCTATATAAATAGTTTATCCAACCACCCTAAGAATATTATAAGACAAATACCCAAGATAGTAAATAATAGGGTTAACCAATTATCTTCCAATATAAAAATTTTCAACGCAAGCAAAGAAATTTACGATAAGGCCCTTCAGAAAAGCGGTTTTGTTAATAAGTTAAAGTATGATAAGCCTGCTATAAACCCTGAATCTTCAAAAACTAAAAACACCCGAAAATGTAGGAAAAGGAAGATAATTTGGTTTAACCCTCCTTATTGTAAGCTAACTAATATAAATATTGGTAGGTATTTTCTCAAATTAATTGATAAACATTTTAATAATAATAACAATCCCTTAAATAAAATTTTTAATAGATTCACCCTAAAAATTAGTTATTCTTGCACCTCTAATATAGATAATATAATTAATTCCCACAATAAACAAGTTTTAACGAACCTAAATAATACGGAAGCTAAATCCGGAATTGTCGACAAATGCAATTGTTATTCTGTGGATGCCTGCCCGGTGCAAGGCAAATGTAAATCCACTCATGTAATTTATGAAGCCCGCATTTCTCCATCTAATAACAAGGACAGTTACCGGAGCTATATTGGCATGTCCGCGGGCTCTTTCAAACAGAGGCTTTATAATCACAGGTACTCGTTTTCGAACCCTAAACAGAGATTCCAGACGGCACTGTCACGTAAGGTTCTGGGAAATGAAGGAGGAGGGGCAGGACCCCATAATCAGCTGGAAATTAATAGGCTCAGCTTGTACTCCTAAAAGTTTTCGTGATAGGTGTCGTCTGTGTTTATTGGAGAAGATTCTGATTTTGAAGTATCCTCATCAGGACTTACTTTTGAACTTTAGAAGGGAATTTATAAACAAGTGCCGCCATAGGGCGGATTTTAAAATTTAACTTCTAATTTTTAATTTTTAAATTCTATATTTTTCTATAATTTTTTATTATTTTAAAAAAATTTTTTAATTTTAATTTTAATTTTTTTTTTTTTTTTTTTTTTTTTTTATGTGTATGTTTGTGTGTGGATGTGCATATTTGTATATATGTATTTATGTATGTGGGCTATATGTTATTTTGGAAAAAAATTTTTTTAGCTATGTAAATGCTCCTTTTCATAATATTCATTAATATGTATGTGTGAGTGCATAAAGAATATATATATATATATATATATATATATATATATATGTGTGTGTGCGTGTGTGTGTATATGTGTGCATGTATGTGTACACATGTATATTATGTCTATGTGTGTGCGTGTGTGTGTATATGTGTGCATGTATGTGTACACATGTATATTATGTCTATATGAATTTTTTGTATATAGGTGTGTACACACACATATATATATATATGTGTGTATGCGCATGTATATGTATATTAGTGTGTAATAAATTGAATGTATGTGTGTGTATGTGTATGTATATATGTATTCTTATTCGTTAAATGGTGTGTGTGTGTATATATATATATATATATATATATATATGTGTGTGTGTACTTCTATTGATATGTATATATAATAATTGTAATTTTTTTTACCTAGTATTGTCTTTATTTAGTTTAATTTCAAATGACCTAATTTTTTTTAAAAAAATAATTTTATTTCAAATCCTATATCTTTTTATTCCCTTTTATCAATAATTTATGCCTTTTTAAGTAAAGGCTTTTTTTAATACTTCAACGTTTTGGGGAAATTAGATTTTTGAATTTGTCCAGCGTCTGTAATATTTAAAAAAAATTTTTTTTTCTTTAGTTTCTTTCTTTTTCCCTCCCTTCCTTCTTTTATCTCTCTTACCAACTTTTTTCCGTGTTGCTTTAAATGATTCAACACGGGGTCTGTTAATTTTTAGTTACATTCTCCCCTTTTTTTTGCAAACCCAGACGATGTCAATTTTTTTTTTTCTTTTCTTATTTATTTGATTTTATTCTATCCTTTTCTTTTTCTTTTTCCCTTTTCTTTTTCTTTCCCTTTATTTTTATTTTTATTTTATTTTATTTTATTTTATTTTATTATTATTTATTTTTTAATTTCTTTGCAATCTATTTAAAAAGGAAAAGTAGACTAATTTTTCTCCAGTTTCTGAAAGGTTTTTTTCTGTTGCTGAGGTGATGTGTCGCTCCCCGTGGGGATCGTCATATCGAAATGGCCATTCAACATCTTTGAATTAATCCTTTTTTAATATATATATTTGCTCTGTAATATTTTATTACATGGAGCTCTCTTCCTGTATCATTTTTTAATATTAAAATAAATTTTTAATATTAATTAGGATCGGGTTTTTTGGAATTTACCTTCCTGCTTTTTTCCTTTGGATTGAAGTATCTGAATTAAAATATATATATATATATATATATTGTGTGTGTGTATTTTGGCAGCATTTTTTCATTAATACAGGTTTCATTGAATAATATAGACAAGTTCTGTCTATTTATTTTATGTAAGATCCTTTGGTATGATCTGATTAGCTTGATAGTGTTGTCATGGAAAGACGACAAGAAATCGCAATAATTGTTGATTTTTTTATCAGGTCTGAGCTTTCGGCTTACATAAGCCATTATCAAAGGATGAACATTTAATGTTCAGTGAACATAGAACATTTAAATTATTATTAACAGAGTAGAGTTATACAGAGAAAATTAGACAGGTCCATTTTTTGTGTCGCACATGGCTGTAGGCCGAGAAGGAATGGTGGTAGTGGGTTTTTTATTCAATTGAGTGTGTAGTGGCATGAGGGATTGGTCTGGGAACTGCTGCTACTATGGTGTAGGGGGTAAGTATAATAACTATGACCTTTTCCGTCGATTATAGGCATTGAAGTATGTTAGTAGAGGTGTCGAAATTTATTTTATTTAGGCTAGGTTTAAACTGTTTGATGTAGATAGCTTCTAGAATTTTAAGTTTTCGTTTATTATTTTCTTGTCTAAGTATATGCGTATTTTCAACAAGTGTTTTCCTAAGAAGTGTGTGTTGATAGCCGTGGTGTTTTAAATGTCGGAATATGTTAGAATTTTCATTTAAGTGCAAAATAAGTCTCCGCGAAAGCGAGTTAGTAGTATGTCCAATTAACCAAATTGGTCAATCTTCGTTTTATATATATATATATATATATATATATATATATAATGAAGATTAACAAATTTGGTTATAAACAACCGACAATTTGAAATTATTTGTTTGAAATATTATTTTTGATCGATACTCGTATTTAAGTAGATATTCTGTTTATAATCAAACATTATTATATATTTCTACCGACCTGCTAATTTACGATAAATCTTTGTTACAAAAATGTGTCATTCGGCAGGATTCGAAACTGCGGCCCCTATCCACATAGGGGAAGCCACCAAGTGATCTGGCTCGTCTTAGACCTCTCGACCATGAATGTCGATCAGTCTAAACGAAGTCAAATCAAGCCTATATAACACAATTTTCGATTCATCGTAATAAGATCAAAAATAATGTTCAAACGAATAATTTCATATGTGTGTGTGTGTGTGTGTGTGTGTGTGTGTGTATTAATTTTTGGTCCTAATTAAATCAAACCAATACCTAATTGTATTAAAAAGTGTTCAATGCATTTATATTCTAGAAGGTTTGTATATTTTTCATTTGGAGATGAGTTATTTCCGCAACCTAGGTTTCAATCTTTCGATATCTGCAAGTCATTTATAACAACTGATTTTTGGGTTTTTCAACTGTATAAACAAGAATTTTTTACGAACTCGCAACTGAAAGTTTTAAGCAACCGAAAATTTTCAATATTTTTTCTACTTACTTATTTATAAACAACAACTTGGCCCTCAGAAACAAAAGGAACTCGATACGTAAAGCCACAAATTTATTCGCCCGAAGAGAGTCAATCTTAGACTCGAAACACGTGTAGCGTCAAAAATACTGTTATGGACACTTAATGTATCATAACATGTATAATAACAACAACATCAAATATACACTTTAAACAAAACGTTCACGGCCTCTCACACTTTTTATTCTATATATAATTAAAAAAAAACAAGAAAAACACGAAAAGGAAGAAAACATTCTAGCATACGTTTCCACTCACAACAAAAATAATCCGGAATTATTCACAAAGATCAAAACCCACATGGAATTACTCTTTACAATAATGAAAAAATAAAAGAAATTTTAAAGACAACCAAAATAATTAACAGCAAACGTCAGCCCAAAAATTTAAAAGACATCCTAACCTCATCGAAATTCAAACAACAACACACAACACAGGGGGTTACAAAATGCAACAAAAAAAGATGTGGAGTATGCAACATAATAATTTCCAGTTCGAAAACGCAACTACATTCGAAATAAAATCGGATCTGAGCTGCAACTCGAAAAATGTAGTTTACGCTCTAAAATGCGACAAATGCGCAAAGATATACGTAGGAGCGACACAATGCTTGAAAAATAGAATTTCTCTTCATAGAAGCAATATGAAATTATCACATAACAGGAAATTATATGTTTCCCAACATTTGCATGAATGTAGTGATGGCAAATTCACAGTTATACCCATATATCAAAACACAGATTATGAAATATTAATAATGCAGGAAGAAAGTTCATAAAAATACAAGCCTTCGCTCAACATAACAACATGAAAAACACACACATACATACACATACACCCACCCATATATATACACAGACACCAAATTTAAAAGATAACCCCCAAAAAATAAAAAAGAACCAGATGTTATAAAACATAAAGACGAAATAAAAAAGCTCTCTCTCTCTCTCTCTCTCACACACACACACACACACACACACACACACACACACACACCAAATTCAAAACACCGTCAAAACAATAAAGAACAACCAAATGACCGATGATAGATAAGCTAAGGCGACTAGAAGATAATTTTAACATACTAAAATGGTCACCCCAGACCAAAACCACTTCAAATTGGGATAAGCACTTGATTCATTCATCTGTTTATTTATTTATCTGTTTATCCACTTATACACGTGCTGATGTGAAGAAAACACAGACCATTCAACGTGCCAACATTTGATTTATTTTATCTTATTTTATTTTACTTTACTGATTTTATTTTCTTATTTTTTCTACTTACTTATTTATAAAACAACAACTTGGCGATCAGAAACAAAAGGAAGTTGATAGGTAAAGTCACAAATTTATTCGCCTGAAGAGAGTCAATTTTACACTCGAAACACGTGTAGCGTCACAAATACCATTATGGACACTTAATGTTATCATAACATGTATAATAACAAAAACAATAAATATACACTTTAAACAAAGCGTTCACGGTTTCTCACACTTTTTATTCTGTATATATATATATATATAGTATATCGAGGCAGCAAGTAATTTTCTAAACATATGCTGTTAAATATAAGAGACAATGAATGTCTATTATGTTTAATCATGAGCCGTTCTAAACGTGGTATTTTGGCTTTAATTTCAGTTGAAAATAAAGACGAAAAATTCTCCAACATTTGGATAATTACTTATTAGTTTTCTTCTAAGCTTTCGGCTCACATGAGCCATCTTCAGCAAAAATACGACGTTTAGAACGGCTCATGATTAAACATAATAGACATTCATTGTCTCTTATATTTAACAGCATATGTTTAGAAAAAAAAAAAATATATATATATATATATATATATATATATTATGTGTGTCAGTCTTCATCAGATTCGAGTAATCTACTGGTAGGATCGAATTATGGCCTTTTGGGGCTCTTCGGTTAATGAAATTATGCCTCCCTCACCGTCTAATTTACCCGTATCTGTCATCAATATTGTTTATTCATCATATATTTTAGCGATATTTACATCGCCTGACGTAAACTTATTGTAAATTCTTTAAATGAACTAGAACAGCTAGATTTTTTCTGTCAATAAAAATATTATTCAAGAAATACGACTATTTTACTATTTATTGTAAACCAATTTAGCACGCATTTCAACAACACCGTAGTATAAAAATATCTTTTTCATAACCAGAATAAAACAATCAAAATAAATAAGAGTTTGTCATACTGTTAGGGTATCGTGGCAATGGCCGGGAGAAGGTTGCGTTGTGCGTGTTCATATCACGTCGGGGTCACCACTTTATATCGGCAATAGAAGGCTGACAAGGAGAATTCGATACTTAAATTGTGAGTGCGTTGGCCGAGAGGAATGTTCATTTTGAACTTTCCGCAAAATATAAATGCACTCGGCAGATTTGGGTTTTTTAAATTAATGTAATACTTGAATATGAGTACAACGGGCGTTAAAATTTGTTTATGACAATATGGTGAAAGAGAATTAATGCTTAGGAATTTGGGAGCGGGTAAGTAAGGAATGTCTTTGATGTAGTCGCTCCTTAGGTCAGTAAGTAGCTTTTGAGGCAGGGAAGAAGGGAAGAGAGGTGAGGGGAGGCGAGCATAGTAGCCGCTTGACAAGGGAGATACCAATTACTCTCTTCTCCTCGAGTAGGTCTGCCTGTAGATGCTTTCTGTATCCGCTTTTTATATCTTCTTTTTCGATCACAGCAGATCACTTAGGATTTCACACTTGTATTCGATTCTGGGCTTCCCATTAGCTGATAAATAAAAGTGAAAGTGCTAACATCCGTTTATCGCTTTTCCTCGGTATCACCACAAGGGCACAGTTGCGTGACCTCCGTTAAATTGGCCCTAACGAAAATATTTAAGAAAAATTATCCCTCTTTGAAAGAGGAATGAGAACAAAATAAGGTTTTTGTCACATCCCCTGTTTGTAATTAGACCTTTTGGGTACAGGGCCAGTTTCAGCCATGGCCCCAAGGTGAGCGCGACAGATCTCCGAAGGCCCGCGTCATTACGCATCCAGCGGCTCCACTCATCATTCGAATTGTAATTCAATTAATAACGTTTAGTCAATAGTTTATACTCTCGTTTCAGCCTTTTATCTTGCTTCATATAACCACATTTTCACGCCCCTTTACCAGGAACATAATACATAGGGAAAACATTTTAGTTGATCAAACTATTTAGAAGTTATAATATCTAGAAAGTTAAAATCATTGTTTGCAGCCTATAGGATAACTAGCGGTATAGCCCGGCGTTGCTCAGGTGCAATGAAAGCTTTAAAACTAATCCATGGTTCTGGAGCTCACACTCAGCCTAAAGAATATTTGAAATGATAAAATATTTCGACAATTTACCAAACGCACCTAATATATATATATATATATATATATATATATATATATATATATATATATTAGCAGTATAGCCCGGCGTTGCTCAGGTGTAATGAAGGCTTTAAAACTAATCCATGGTCCTGGAGCGCAGACTCTTTGGACGTTGGCACGAAAAACTAAAAAGCAATAGTTGTTTTCAGTTAAAGCGAAACCCTAGACTGAAAGAAAAATGAATGGATGTAAGTCAAATTTTGATTTCCTGGTATCGATATCAAATAAGTTTTTTTCGTCGTAAACTGAATTTTGAAGGCTAAATAAGTCCTCTGAGTAAATGGTATCATGGCTGAGACTAAGAACTACAATTATACCTACTTAGAGCCAAACCCGAAGCCAAAACTAAAATAAAAGGGCTGGAAAAAATACAGACATACAGGCAGATAAACAGACACACACACAAACATCTTGCTTTAATATATATATATATATATATATATATATATATATATATATATATATATATGGATTTTCTGCACTATTGTAAGAACTGAAACCTTGAAACTTGTGAATATCGTTTCTAATGTCTTTGTCTATGAGTGTATCAAATTTGATTAAAATTGGACCACTCCTTCTATAACCCGATTTTTTCGATTATCGATTTTCGATATTTATTGGGGGGGTACCTCGACACAAAACCTAGCTAAGAACACTCGCAGACGCTTATAGTACAACTGTGTAAATTTTCAAGAAAATAGGTTCAGCCATTTCGGAGTCTATAGGTAACGAACACACACACACATACACACACACACACACACACAAAGTTCCATTTATAAATAAGTTTAGATCCAGCCCTGCCTGAAGGTAATTTCGAACTGAACCTTAATTTTATCTTTAATATTTAATCTACGGGGATAGACTGATCTCGTTTTGCTGCCCATGTTTAATACGCACGCACACATACACATATATCTTAACTAACGATACCATCCAACATACACCTAAACAGACAAGTGTTTCTATACGTACATAAACATGCACTATTATACACAAAATATTCCATGCAAATACGTTTAAAAATAATTATCTATTGATTTGATACACGTGATACATAAGGATGTGCGTTGTAGTACAGTGGATATCGGCTCGGAACGAGAAACCGGGGAGCCGAGTTCGAATTCCAGTTGAATCCATTGTATTCACTTACGCGCAAATACCCTTGGGAAAGGTATTAATCCGTCTCTTCCTTCCAGTTATGGGCTAAATAACAGGACAGATTGGGTTCTATAGCCTTGGTCGGCAACCAGTCTACTGCAGAAAGCAATGGCAACCTACTGCGGGATAATCTCCTGCCCAGTCAGTCATGTCTCTTTCGAGACATGATCGCCCAAGCGTGTATCACGTATGGCACTTTAACTGACTGATACATATCTGACCAATAAGAATTACCCCCAAATCACAACACACCAGTATACTCATTGTTATATTTCAGATTTCTCTAAATCTCTGAAGAAGCTTTAATAAAAGTGAAACGTGTTATGATGAGATCAGTCAGTTAAATGCCATACGTGATACACGCTTTGGGCGATCATGTCTAGAAAGAGACATGAATGACTGGGCAGAAGATCATCCCGCAGTAGGTTGCCATTGCTTTCTGCTGTAAACTGATTGCCAGCCAAGGCTATAAGAACCCAATCTGTCCTGTTATTTAATCCATAGCTGGAAAGAAGAGACGGAGTAATAAATTTCCCAAGGGTATTTGTGCATAAGTGAATGCGAGGAATTCAACTAGAATTCGAACTCGGCTCCCCGATTTGTCGTTCCGAGCCGATATTCACTGCACTGCACTGCACATATGTTGAGATACGTTTCCTAATTTGCACTTTTACTTTATACTATCTTCTTGTTGGATTCCGAGCCATATACTCAACTCATATATTTGTATATTAAAACTGTGTTGAAAATATTTACATTTCAATAATAAATAAATCCTCGAGGTTGATATGTAACCAAACAAAAACAAACAACTAACAGGCAATAACTTTTCCATGACGTGCTACTAGATTGGCACCCAGGTTCCATCCTTCTACCGTTGAAATAGCTAAGTGTAACCTCCTCTTCTATTCTAATTGCTTCTTTTCTCGCACTTCTCATTTGTGGAACTCCCATCCGTTTGCTTAGCCCCTGATAGTTACAATCTCCAAAATTTAAAATGAAACGTCAATTAACATCTATCTCCTTGATTTCCATCCTTCTCTTATCCTTTCTTCGACATCCCCTGTCAATTGTTTTTTTCTCTCACTGTAACCCCCTGCGCACCAGTGGCGTTCCTACTCTGCTTAGGGTAAAATGATTATAATCATTTTTTTAATAACACCCCGAGAGTAAAACACTACGCCTGCTTGGCCTGACACTCTCAGCGGACCTCAAGTGGAATGACTACGTCGAATCCATTGCTAAATCCGCTGCTATGACAGTTGGCTCTCTGTGCAGGGCCCGGAAATTCTTTCCGCCTGAATCTATCCTGCACTTATACAAATCTACCATCCGCCCGTGTTTTGAATACTGTTGCCACATCTGGTCGGGTGCCCCTACTATTCTCCTCAGGCTTCTTGACAAAATACAGCGAAGAATCTGTAATGTGATTGATACCGACTTAGCTGACCGCCTGCAGTTACTCTCCCACCGGCGTGACGTGGCTTCCCTGTGCCTCTTCTATAAATACTTTCATGGCTTCTGCTCTGATGAACTTAAATCACTGGTGCCCCCTAGGTGTGAGTTTGCACGAGATACTAGATTGGCAACTAGGTCCCACCCTTTTACAGTGAAACCGATGAAATGTAACCTGAGTTTCTACTCCAACAGCTTCTTTTCTCGCACTTCCCGCCTGTGGAATTCCCTTCCGCATGCTTGCTTCCCCGACGGCTATAACCTCCAGGAGTTTAAATGTAAGGTCAGTAGACACCTCCGAACACACTAACCCTCCCATTCTCTCCAACTCTTCCCCTATGTACATCCTAACTCGTCTATCGCCCTGTGTAACCCCCTGCGCTATAGTGGCAGTGGAATGCCTTGCTTGAAGTGACATGATTAAAAAAAATATATATCCTTCAATTTTATAAAGACATCAAACTGTATTCTAAAATATAACATCTACAACATAAAACACATATAAGTAATTATGTCCTCACAGACATGAATATGCACAAAGGCTGCGCATCATCTACCATGTACTCAATTGTGAAAGTAGAATAACGTATATCATATTATAATTACTTTAAAACTTCCAAGCAATTTAATCGTCGGCATTAAATGACCCATAAGGAGTTAATGTACCGTTAAACAGACAAATCAATCAACATTAAGCGAGATCATATATATCGAATAGTTCATTGTATTTTCCCAGGATAATGTCTGGCTCTATCTGGTTTTTGTTCTTATTTTAAGCACTGCTCAGTTACTACTCACCTCATTTTCAAGTACACACTGGATGGGCCAGGGATTGAACTCACAATTACTTTGTCACCAATTTCACGAACCAACGCTCTAATTCAGTATGCTATTGTCCCATGTCACAACATCCGTTGATTAAATAAAGCGTTATTTTCCGAATTCTCTACAAATGAAACTGAATTTTCTATGACTTCTTATTCTTTCAGTAAATGATTCACATTAATTAGTAAACAGAGATGATCTAAAGACATGATCATTTTGTGTTTCAGTGACGGTTGATGGGAAGTCTCTTGGGAACTCTTTTTATTGTCTTCTTACGCGGGCAGTCAATTGCAGAAAAATTTAAGATTATTTGAAGATAAGAATAAGGGACCTGAAAAATTATTTTTCAGGAAGGTTGATGACTAATCTGAAGAGATTAGCTTTTTTGCTTGGTTTTCATGTTCTAGAAATGAATTGAGAGTGATTCAGGATAATTCATAGACAGTGATAAATGCGAGGAAGCAATTTCTTTTCAGAAATGATTAGTTATACGTCTCAAGAGAACTCTTTTTTATGTTTTCTTACTTTGACTGTGGATATGCGTTGAGGTGCAGTGGATATCGGCTCGGAACAAGAAATCGGTGAGCCGAGTTCGAATTCCACTTGAATCCATTGCATTCACTTACGCGCAAATATCCTTGGGAAAGGTATTAATCCGTCTCTTCCTTCTAGTTATGGGTTAAATAACAGGACAGATTGGGTTCTATAGCCTTGGCTGGCAACCAGTCTACCGCAAAAAGTAATGGCAACCTACTGCGGGATAATCTTCTGCCCAGTCAGTCATGCCTATTTCGAGACATGATTGGCCAAGCGTGTATCACGTATGGCACTTAATCAGATAATCATTTAAGACGATTAGTCGATATTCAGGAAGTTAGTGAAACTTTATTTGTTGCATGAACAGTTGATGAGACATCTCAAGAAAACTGTCAGTTCACTCAGTCTTCTTACTCAGGCAGTCATTTGAACTGTAATTCAAGTTAGTGATCCTTCTTCTGTGTGCCGTCTACCTTCAGATGTGTGTTGTGGGACAGTGTTTTCAGGCACGGCTGAAGGAGGCATTTATTGATGGTACCTTTGCAGCTGACTCTGGTCAGGTGGAAAAGCAAACGGGTCAATGTAGACATGAACAGGATAAGGTAGAACTCCCAGTTACGATGATGAGACATACTGTATTTTCCATTTGTGGGAAATTGGTAGGACACTTTCTTGTCTGCCGATGGCTCCACGCAGCAACAGGAGCAATAAAGAGATGAGCAAGTACAGTTATGAAGGGATGGGATAACACAATAAATGTGTAAAAGTAGGGAGATAGTTAATGTTTTTTGAATTGGCCTTGTGTCAAACATAACCAAACTTCCTACAACTTATTCGCTATCATCAGAAGGTTGGAGATTGCAATGCATAGATTTGTGGAAGAATAAAAATATACATAGAAGTAATAAATAAATATAAATAGGAGCAATAAAGAGATGAGCAAGTACAGTTATGAAGGGATGGGATAACACAATAAATGTGTAAAAGTAGGGAGATAGTTAATGTTTTTTGAATTGGCCTTGTGTCAAACATAACCAAACTTCCTACAACTTACAGATTTTATCCAGAATTATCAGAAGATTATCAGAAAGCGGATTTGTGGAATTAAATTGGAGTAGATAGACTAAACTATCGCCCGGTTCACACTCCACCCACAGCTATTGAACAGGTGAAAAGGCTCATCCCTTGTTTCCTGGTTAGGATGCGGTTTCCGGTTTTCTCTTTTCCAATCTCTTCACTCTTATGTAACCCCCTGCACATCAGTGGCATTACCGCCTTGCTTGGGGTGATATGATTAAAAAATAAAAAATAAAAAAATAAAAGTATACCTTTTGTATGTTTAAATAGAAATTTCTTACTTTGACTGTGAATCAGATAATCATTTTAAAAGAAGTGAGTGAAACATTGTTTGGTTTTATTTGTTGCATGAACAGTTGATGAGACATCTCAAGAAAACTGTCATTTTACTCAGTCTTCTTACTCTGGCAGTCATCCGAACAAAAATTCAGGTTAGTGATCCTTCTTTTATGTGCCGAGTACCTTCGGATGTGCGTTGTGGTGCATTGGATATCGGCTCGGAACGAGAAATCGGGGAGCCGAGTTCGAATTCCAGCCGAATTCATTGCATTCACTTACGCGCAAATATCCTTGGAAAAGGTATTAATCCGTCTATTCCTTCCAGTTATGGGTTACATAACAGAACATGTTGGGTTCTATAGCCTTGGTTGGCAACCAGTCTACCGCAGAAAGCAATGGCAACCTACTGCGGGATAATCTTCTGCCCAGTCAGTCATGTCTCTTTCGAGACATGATCGCCCAAGCGTGTATCACGTATGGTACTTTACTGACTGACTGACCTTCGGATGTGCGTTGTGGTGCAGTGGATATCGGTTCGGAAAGAGAAATCAGAGAGTCGAGTTCGAATTCCAGTTCGATCTGCCTTAGGTCTTTCCGCAGACTTGGTAGGTAGTGCGACCATAGCAGAAATCGAAATATGATGAAAAATGACATAATAATAACAATACTAATAATAACTGATAATAAACTTTCTACTTTTAGCTTTTAATATCAAATAATTAAATGACACAATTGCTGGGGAAACCGAGTCTGTTTTTGCCAAATAGTATGGAAATATAACACTCCAATGGCTGCCAATTTGAAATCTCTGGAGACTCGTTTACAACCGAAGTAAAAAAAACAAATACTGCGTGTGACTTTATCTTGTTTTATTAAAATGTTTCTTAGGGATTTGACAATTGAATATTAAAAAAAAATGCATCGGTGTAATGCCTCTTGATAATATTAATGAAAAGTTGAATGACATTATAAAAGGAGACCTCGAATTGGGACCAATTGCAGACAACGAAAAATCATGGAAATATCACGTATCAATATTTGATTTGATACTTACAAATTGAAGCAGATTGAAGCCAGCCAATCACATTTGTTATTGTTTATTAAATATTCCTGTAGACCAATTTGTTGGCTTCAGTTTGATAAAAAGTTATCTATACTTTTTATTAAGACAAATTAGAGGATAAAAATGAAAAGGATGTAAGCAATATAATCTTGAAGAATCTTTGTAACTTTTGGTACATACTGACGATGGTGATATTAGTAGTTTCGTTATAAAAAAACATTCGGCATTTTATTGTTAGTTACTAGCGATTGAAATATATAAAATCTTTTTTCTTCTGGAAAGCGTATTAACAGAATATGAAAAGTGCGAAATCGAAATCCAATGGTGCATTTATAAAGCGAAAGAAGCCTTTCAAAAACTCATCAAAGTATTACGAAAATGGAAGATATAGGTGAAAACAAAGAATAGAGTATTGAACTGCTATGTAGTATTGTGGTGAATACAAAATTAAAAGAAACTCTCTTCTCTTCACTTTTTTACAAATTTAGCAATCCAGCGTGAAATCTTAATTTTGGCCAGTAGGTAAAAGGATTGATCCCGTACTGAAGAAAAATGATGAAGCCAAATTTTGCGATCTAATGTTAAATTAATTTTCTAACCAATGAAAGGAAGCGATTTACAATGCTATAAAATTTCGAAAGAATGTCGAATCAGTCAGATGGAAGCGAGATCAGACACCACCAAGATGTGACAAAAGAAATTTCACGCCATTGACCCGGACATAACGTTCCGACACACCTTCGTTCTCCCTTTTCTTCTGGCATGCAATTTTTCTTACTCACTATTCTCGCCGTCAACAAAGAAGAAGAAGAAGAAGAATATGGCACTTTAACTGGCTCCTAAAAATTAACGCCGATAAGTACAATTTTACTTTTTTACTTTACCTTCTTCTTCACTTTTTCGAAAGCCATAAAAGAAAGGAAGCAACACAGATTTTATTACAAACCTGTTAGTTTCTTCTGCCCACAAACAACTAGAACTCTGGATTCATTTAACTCCTTACTACACTTTCTCTTTGAACATTTAACTCCTACAAATTGATGTCATTGTTTTCTGTTAATAAACTTTTACTTTAACATAAAAACAAAATACTTTTATTCTTCCAACTTTCAACCTTCTGATAATTCTGATAACCTTAAATTGTAGGGAGTTCGGTTATGTTTAGCACAGGGCCAATTAAACATTCAACTTTTTCTCTACTTCAATATCAGTCTTCCTACATGGCAGTGAATGTCGTATTGCAAAGCAAGCTATGTTTTTTTAATCATTTCACCCCAAGCAAGGCGTTAACGCCACTGATGTACAGGGGATATATAAGAGAGTTGAGGTATTAGGCAGAAAGAGAGTGAAGACAAAGACGAACCAGCTACAGGGGGGTGAAAGAGAAAGACCAAGAGAAGGGAGTGAAGACAGTTGCGAAGATAGAGAGAAAGGAAAAGTACAAGATACACGGGGTGATGTAAAAAGGACTGGAGTCAAGTGGATAAGAGATGGGAATTGACATTGCATTTAAATTCTTGGAGGTTGTAGCCATCAGGAAAGTAAGTATATGGAAGGGAGTTCCACCAGCGGAAGTGCGAGAAAAGAAGCTGATGGAGTAGAATTGTGGACTGCATTTGGTTGATTTAACAGTAAAAGGTTGGGACCTTGTTGCCAGTCTGGTTGCACGAGTAAATTCTTGTGGAGGGGTCACCATTGACCTAATTTCGTCGGAGCAGAAATGCATGGAGTACTAAGGGATAGAAAACGACCTGTCTGCAAGCCTAAAAACGATGCAAATACTGTCTAAAGGATACACCGAAGAGGACGAACACTGATGAAAAGACTTGAGAGGAGAAAACGACGAACAAAGATGAATGGAGAAAGGGGGTTGTACGAGCAGTGAAGAAATTTGAAGAAACGATACGTTATGCTGAAGCTAAGTGCGCTGCTAATTATATGGAAGATGTGACACGATTCTAAGCAAGAGGATCCAAAGAAGACTTGACATGTGAATTTTGCAGCTGAATCTGTCAGTCAAAGGCAGGTTTGGTCAGTCATGAGTTCTCATGATGGGCATCTCAGCGTAGTGTAATGGTTAGCTAAAACCTGTTACAATTGAGTAGGGTGCTCCATACTTTCGGCCTGAGCTTAGAAAATCACCATCTCATGATTGTAGGGGACTTAATACTACCACGTATAACATTCAGAATGACTTCCCTGTGTAATGTCTGTGGGAAGCTGTGTAAGAATGCGAGTTGTCTAACTCGGCATTTAAAATCAAAACACAAGGATTGACCAGTGGTATCCAGTAGATTGGCATGTATTAGTTTAGCCGTGGGTTCTAGTGTAAATCAATGCAAGGACTTCTTCTTCTTCTATGTGCCCTGTCCCTTCAGGACGTAGGCGATCATGGATCTCCACGTGTCCCTATGCCTTGTGGCTCTTAGTATGTTTGCTCCTGTTGCTCCTGGCAACCCCCGTTCCGTCATCCACCTGATCAGACTCTGCAGATATGTTATCCGCTGCCTTCCTCTGTCTCTCCTTCCTTCTATCTGACCAGTCAGTATCAGGTTCTCCAGGCTCTCCTTCCTCATTTCATGTCCCAGGAACTTCAGTTGTCTCTTCCTGATGCTCAGCATCAATTTCCTTTTTGTTGCCATTCTTTCTAATACTTCGTCGTTGCTTGTATGCTCAGTCCACGATATCCGTAGTATCCTTCTGTAGAACCACATTTCGGCCGCTTCCAGTTGTTTTTCCCCTCATTTTCGATGATATTGTCCAGCATTCACAGCCGTACTGAAGAACTGACATCACGTAGCAGTCTAGCACTCTTTTCTTCGTTTCTGAGAGGATCGTCATCCATAGAAATCTTTACATCAAAGTCAAAATAGTCATGCTCGACTACGAGTGGACTTTCACCATATGGCAGTGAATGCTAGACAAATTTCACCATATTTTTTATAATCGCGTGGCCCAAAACAAGGCATTTTACTGCCACATTGTGCAGGGGGCTACATAGGAGGAATGTTATGAAAAAGAGTGACAGGTTCCAGGGGGTGTCAGGAAGAGAGTATGAGAAGGAAGAGAATACTGATGAAAGTGGGGTGGGCGGAGAAAAAAGCATGAGAGAGAGGGTGTAAGTTAGTGAGACAGGAGGTGACTATTGATTTTACATTTGAATTCTTGAAGATTGTAGCTGTCGGGAAAGCAAGTATGCAGAAGGGAATTCCACACGCGTAAAGTGCGAGAAAAGAAGCTGCTGGAGTAGAATTTGCGTTTACAATTTATTGGTTTCACAGTAAAAGGTTGGGACCTAGTTGCTAATCTTGTGACTCGAGGAAATTCATATATAGGGGGTACCAGTGAGCTAAGTTCATCGGAGCAGAAGCCGTGAAAGTATTTGTAGAAGAGACGCCGGTGAGAAAGTGACTGTATCTGAGCTGCCAAGTCGGGATCGATCACATTATAAATTCTCCGTTGGATTTTGTCAAGGACACCGAGGTGGATAGCAGGAGCACCCGACTAGTATGGCAGAGAATGCTAGACAAATTCTTCAGAAATGAAAAAGAACCTTGAAGCAACAGAAACGTGGTTCTGCAGGAGATTGTTAAGAACATTATGGACGGAATATGTGAGCAATGACGAAGTCCTGGAGAAAATGCAATAATAAGGTCAGTCAGTTCAGTGCTATACGTGAAACCCGCTTAGGCGATTATATCACGAAAGAGACATGACTCACTGGGTAGGTTGCCATTACTTTTTGAGGTAGACTGGTTGCCAACCAAGGCTAAAGAACCCAATCTATCCTGTTAGCTGGGGGAGAAATGATGGATTAATATCTTTCCCAAGAGTATTTGCACCAAAGTGAATGCAACGAATTCGAACTCGGATTTCCAAATTTTCGCTCCGAGCCAGTATCTGCACCACAATTCACATCCTCAACCATATGGTTACATACTTAATATCAGGAAAAGACTGCTGAAAAGACTGGGAACATAATGAGGAAGGAAGTCTTGGAAAATTAGACACTCACAAAACAGAGGAAAGCAACGCACAACCTTCTTAACAAGCTTAAGTGAATGGATGTCGTAGCTGGGTTTGGGATAGACAGCAAAAAGATAAATGTTATTAGGAGCTACAAAGAACAGGAAATTGTAGATAACCATGATCACCAACGTCCTGAATAGTTGCAGCGTGAAGAAGAAGAAGAAGAAGAAGAAGAAGAAGAAGAAGAAGAAGAAGCATTATCGATCTTTCTAGTACTGATTGGGATCTCAGTCCTAAGCTTTTGTTACAATCAATGTAGAATGTCAACATATTATGTCATTACTAGCAGTATAGCCCGGCGTTGCTCGGGTGTAATGAAAGCTTTTTTATATATATTATCGATTTTCTGCACTATTGTAAGAACTGCAACCTCGAAACTTCTGAATACCGTTTCTTATGTCTTTGTCTATGAGTGTAACAAATTTGATTCAAATCAGACCACTCCTTCTATAAACCGATTTTTTCGATTATCGATTTTCGATATTTATCGAGGGTACCTCGATACAAAACCTAGCTAAGAACACTCGCAGACGCTTATAGTACAACTGTGTAAATTTTCAAGAAAATCGGTTCAGCCGTTTCGGAGTCTATAGGTAACGGACACACACACACACAAACACGCGCGCGCATACACACGCACACAAACAAAGTTTCATTTATAAATAAGTTTAGATTTTCTCTTCAAGTTACATATGCTATCCATTTTAGTTGTTGCTACAGTTGAAAGTCTTCAAGTAATGTGGTTTCTGTTATTTAATAAAGTTATTTAGGATTCTATAGTGTAAAACAGCAGTACTCTTTAAAACCACAGGATAGATTTTCTTTAAGCTATTTTTAATCCTTGCTCTAAGAAAACTGCTGTACATAGCTGATGATTTTGACATTTCTGATCGAGTTGAACGCATAACGTCATCAATGTGGGAGCCAATACTTACTTGACAAGGCGATTTAAGAACATGATTCGAGTTCCTAGGTTAATTATTTGATTTGTACAAAATGGATGTGCGTTTTGGTGCAGTGAATATCAGCTCGGAACGAGAAATCGGGGAGCCGAGTTCGAATTCCAGTTGAATTCTCTGCATTCACTTACGCGCAAATACCCTTGGGAAAGGTATTAATCTGTCCCTTCCCTCCAGTTATAGGTTAAATAACAGGACAGACTGGGTTCTATAGCCATGGCTGGCAACCAGTCTACCCCAGAAAGCAATGGCAACCTACTGTGTGATAATGTTCTGTCCAGTCAGTCATGTCTCTTTCGAAACCTGATCGCCCAAGGCGTGTATTACGTATGGCATTTAACTGACTGACTGATTTGGTTTCTAGCATTTTGCAGTGTTTGGTTAAATTACACTTACCGCAAATAGATGCTGGTGAAAAAAAATTTTCTAACCTGACATATTGAACCAACTTTCTTAGCTGCAGATTTCACAATTGGTTCAATATGTCTACTTCCTGTCAACAAAAAACGTTAACTCATGCATGCGTAATAAGTCACTCTCCTGGAGTTTACGAAGTAAAAACCTAATATATCCTAAGAAACTTTTTTTAATCATTTCGCCCCAAACAAAGCATGACCGACACCATTGCCCAAGAGGTTACAGTGAGAGAAAATACTGGGTAAAGAAAGTATTGAAGAAAAGATAAAATATAATATGGCAATTGACGTTGCATTTAAATTTTTAAAGAATCTAGCTATCAGGGAAGCAAATAAACGGAAGAGAGTTACACAGGCGAGAAGTGTAAGAAAAGAAACTATTCGAGTAGAAGTAACAGTTACACTTAACTATTTCGACGGTAAAAGGGTGGGACCTATATGCCAACCTAGTAGCATGCGTAAATTCACGTGCTCGGCGCACCAGGAAAAAAAAGCTCGTCAGAGCAATTATCATGAAATATTTGTTGATAAGATAGAGGGAAGCCACGTTACGTCGGTGAGAAGGTAACTACACTCGAGATGGTAAGTTAAGATCGATTACATTCTTCTTCTTCGGGGCATAAGCGATCATGGACTTCCACTTGGCTCTGTCTCTTGTGGCTCTCAATATATTTTCTTTTGGTAGCTTTTCCAAACCCCGCTCCGCCACACACTTTCCTCTGTCTCGCTTTCCTTCTATCCGTCCTGTCAGTATTAAATTCTCCAGGCCTTCCTTCCTCATTACGTGTCCCAGGAACCTCATCTGTCTCTTCCTGGTGTTAGGTATCAGTTTTCTTCTTGTTTGCATCCTCTTCAACACCTCATTGTTGCTCACGTGCTCCATCCATGGTATATTTTGATTTTGTCAAAAAGCTCGAGATGAATAACAAAAGCACCCGACCGGATATATCTATAGTATTCAATACACGGACGACCGGTAGATTTATAAATGGGCAAGATTGATTCTGACGAGAAAGAATTTCTGGCGGCACAGTGACACAACCTTCTTAGCAGTAGACGCAGCTATACATTCGATGTAGTCGTTCCACTTCGAGTCGGTTAAAAAGTGAGACCATGGAAGAGCAATGCGATACTCACCAGGAGACTTGCATAAGCCATGCTGATGTTTGGCAGGAAAGTTTCTCTATGGTGTTTAAAAGAGAGCAGTTTTAATAATTTACATATGCTAATGGTAATGATAATATTAGCCATTTCTTTACGAGGAAAACATTCGACACTCATTGTCCGAGCAGCCAGTGCTGTTATCAGTTGAAAACTATAAAACTTTCTCTTAAAACACTTTATTCAGGAAAATAGATTTTTGAAGTTCAGTCGCTGTTATCACTCTTTCCGGTATTTATGGGTGGGAGCGACTTTTTTTGCTAATCTTGATTTAATTATTTTCTCTTCAAGTTATATGTGATACTCATTTTAGCTTGGTGAAAGTCCTCAAGTGATGTACCTTCTGTTGCTTAGGACAGTTTTGTTATTCTGTAGCGCGAGTTCACTAGGTTCAAAGAAAGGTTATCTTTGCCAAGACCCATATTTTACTCACTCAAAACTATTTTTAACCATTGATCTGAGAAGGCAGTTGCATACAGCTGACAGTTTAGATATTTCGGATTGGGTTTTGCGACATGAATGACGTTCATATGAAAGTCTACATCTAAAGACACTATTTAAGAACGCGACTCGAGATTTTAGGTTTAATGTTTTGGTTTTGTAGTAAGCTGTAGTGTTGGGAAACACTACACATAATGCAATTTACCTCATGTTCAATTTCCTTGTCGCCTCTACTAAGTTGGTTTGAACTTACCCATACACCGATTTATTTGACGTTTCTAACAGAGTTTTATTTTAAAATCTCGGTAGAGATTTTGAAATCTCGCTTGTGGAACTTATAGGATACAAATCCTATATCGTCCAACAATTAACCAAAACACAAAAAGTAAAATTGCACACTCGCATAAATGGATCAGAACGACTGAAAACATTTTGGAAAAACCCAGACTAAGGCAAATTTCACAAGTCAGTGTGAAACTTAAAATTCTGGGTTCTTATTGGATAGGAAATAGCAAATTGATCTATGACCCCGGTCAATTTTTTTTACACCTAGAAAATGGGTATGCGGTTTCGAGCCAGTCACGTGACTAGATTCTACTACGCAACACGTCTCTTGACCGGCAAAAATCAGTCAGTCAGATGGGAGCAGAAATTAGAGATGACACGCTAAAATGTAACAAAAAGAAATTTCAAGACGCCGACCCTGTCATGCCTCGTCGACATACATTCATTTTTCCTCCTTCCAATTTTCCTTTCTTCGTCTTCACTCACACGCCATCAAAGAAACAACAAGATACTTCAACTGACTCCTAAAAACTAAAATCCGATAAGTACAATTTTCTTTATTGCTTCACCTTCCTTTTTCACTCTGTCGCCAACCTTTAAAAAAAGGGAAAGGAACACAGACTTTACTAGTAGCCTGATTAATCTTTCTACATACACGCATTCTGCTACTTACTACTGTGTCTCTGGAACATTTAACTAGGGACATTTTTTTCTTAGAACATTTTCTTCTCACAAATTTGTTATTCTGTTTAGTTAATAAAAAAATTACTTTAACATACAAAACGAAATATTTTATTCTTTCACATTCCAACATCCAACTTTCTGATATTTTAAATTGTGGGGACTTTGGTTGTGTATGGCACAAGGCCAATTTGATAAACATAGTCGAGGCCCTTACAAGCTCCAGGTTTTTTTTATAGTTGTAGCAGCTCTAAAGTTGCGTAGAAAGTACCTGACTTCATCTAGCATACAAGTCATATCTAAACAAAAATGCCACATCTGAGTTAGAGCGACCTACTCCCCACTTTTCAACCATGACAGATGCGGCCTTGTAGATGATGAGTTATTTCCCACCGTGGAACCATTTTTTCTCTATACATGAAACATCTCTATTCAGTTGTCATTGTAAATTTTTAAGCAGGCCACATTAATTCATTTCAGTTGTTCAGGCTTTTATAGCTAAGACACTCAATGCCATGTTTACATATCCTCATTCCAGTCGTATTCCACTGGAAAGGAGAAAATTTCACTTATCTTCTTCCCCGGAACTGTTACTCCTGACTACCAGGGCGTCCACGCACGTGGAAACGGGTCAGCATGTGCACAGCCTAGCATGGAGAAAAAGATATTTTTGTTCACTTATTCACGGACGGTCAAAGGCCCTAAAGTTGGTATGTTATTTCTTTGTCTTCATTCTGTAAACATCATCGTTCTTTTGGACTGCATGAACAATCATTTGTTTTGGAATATATGTAAATCCTTTTAATATGTTTATGTAATTTGTTTGCCTTATTAAATGTTTTGTTTGTGACAGTCGCGTATCACGTCTTTCTATATTCGCATTCGGTGTTAGTGTACCAATAGCTACGCTAATGCTAATATTAATATCGGTGCTACTGGAAAGCTAAAACGTATTCTTCTTCCTAACGAAATAGTCGTTAAATTATGGCACTAAATCTTCGGCACTAATGTTGCATTTTGGACACGGCACAATCTTCGACGCCAATGTTGTAAGCCTAAAAGATTACTGCGCGAGTAATCACCAAAACGGAGTTTGGGAATAATAGTATATCAACAAATACAAGACTCCACGCTGCGTGAAGTACATACACTGCTAGTGAACTGCTAGTCAATATAATCGTTTTACTCTACTCGAGATTTACCACCTTCTCATCAAGGCGGATGCGACACAAGGTCAATTAAAGTGGGGATTCCGAGCCCTTAAGCTCTGTCAAAAATATCATGTAGATCCTGCTTAAGGCCGGGTCGGGCTCTTGTTTATTAACCCCAGACAAGTTTACACTTCAGCAGAGCCTTGTTTGGATTTCTCTCCGCTCAGAAGCAGAGAGCTGATCAAAAAAGAGAAAAAAGTTTGGATCAGTATGATCACTCCAGTCTACTCTCATCTACTCCAATAGTGTCCATGTATTTAGGAGGATAGGAACATCCCATTCCTGTATATAGGGAGGTGTACAACATGATTAATATGTTATGGTTTATAAAATGGCGAGTGTTCTAAAAATAGAAAAAGATAGACACACTGACACCAAGAATTCAAAATTGGGCGGCAAAATAAGGAACCGTTTCTTTTGGTAGGAGTAGGAGTAAGAGTAGGAGTAAGAAGTATGAGTTAAGGACAGTAGTTTTGTGTAGAAAATTTGAAAAGGGGAAGACGTTAGTTCAGTTGACCACTAGAGTCCAGAAGGAATAGGCTCGTTTACTACTAGCATCCCACAGTGAAGAGAATTTGGCTAGTCTGCTCCTGTATCCACGCAAAATTTAAAGGTTGTAATTTGATGCAAAAACCTAAAGTTTTATACCAAAAATAAACATCATTAATTCAAGTTTGTGTTATCTTCTAATTATACCAAAATGAACCAACACAACAAATATATATATTAATGTATATATGGGCAGCAACATTTCTTTCAAACATCTTTCATTAAATATGGCCGACAAGTAAGATTTAATTAATCTTCATTAAGTTTTTCCAGCATCCTAACATTTTTACATTTCACTATAGTTAAGGAGTGTAAAAATAATTTTTATTGTCCCAAATGCTTTCGGCCACTTTTATAGCCATTTTCAAGGGTGTGTTTGTCCCTGGAATTGTTATTTTCCCTTTATTTTGACTGTTAAAAAAGAACATTCATTTCAATCCCTCACTTGCCACATGAATTTGTGTGAGCATCTTTCTATTTTAAAAACATTTAATACTTCATTTCCTCTGTTAAGTAATGTTTTTTATGGCACTTTGGTTTGATGTAAGGCATCTACTCAAGGAGGAGTTAAATCAGAAAATGTGGAAAAGTGTTTTATTGACTATGTTATGGCACCCTCCTACGAGTAATGAACTCTTCCTCTTGGTATATACCTGCGTGACTTCTGAAGAGTAGTCAAGTAGTGCAGTTACGAGCAGTCACGTACAGCTACTAGTCAGGCAGCGTAATATTAGGTTGTACCAAAAGTTCGTAAACACTTGCGAAAAATTGAATTTTTATGCAATTTTGCGTTTATATTGATATAGTGATCTTCATCTTTGTATTCCAGATGACAATTGACAATTGATGAAATTGAGCTGCGAGTTTTGATTCGTTACTGCTGGAAGCGATGTCTTTCAACCAGAAAAAATTTGTGTTGCCGAAGGTGAAGGAACAAATGCATGTGCGGCAATCTCAAAGTGATACAAGCGTTTCGATACTGGCAACATGAGCCTTTAGTGTCAGCAACTTGAGCGGGTCTACGAAAAGTTGAAGCAAAAGTACCCGGCTCTGATCAACCGAAAGCGCGCTTTGATGCAGCAGGATAATGCCAAGCCACACACCGCCAGGAACACCAAAGACAAACACCAAAGACAAGTTTGAAGAGCTGGACGGCGTTGAGGGTCTGCTACAGTCCTTACTGTGCTCCATCAGATTACGGCCTTTTCCGCTCAATGGAACACTTTCTGAAGGACAGCCGATTCGACTCGTTTGATGAAGTCGAGGAAGTGTGTCAAGAATTCTTTGATTTGAAGCCGACTGAAAGGTACTTTGACCAGATTCGAAAGCTTGCAGATCGATGACAGAAAATCTTGGAAAATGATGGTCTTTATTTTGAGCAATAATTTTTGTTGGTTTTGCGAGTAAAATTTTAATTTTTTGCAAGTGTTTTCTGGTAACCTTAGGTTACTTGGCGAGTAAAATTTCAATTTTTTGCAAGTGTTTACGAACTTTTGGGACAACCTATTAATATAACAATATTTTGTAGCAGACCGGAATTAGTTAATTTTATTAATTAATTAATAACCATAACCAGAAAATCTTCAAGTTACTATCATAGATCATAAGAGAACATACTAAGAGAAATTTTCTTTATCCTCCGAATATGAGCAAAGGAAAACGGAGGTGATTAATTTTATTAACTAATTATTAACTGTAGCTGGAAAATCTTTATCTTTAAAAAGAAAGCAGAGATGAAAAATAACATCTGGTATTTCTCTATTATTTTAAACCCGGAAAGAAGAGAAAGAAAAGAGAAATGGATTTGTTTTCAAGCCACAGAAACAATAGATATCGGTTTCAGTCACCCCAAAGAAAGCTGACGGTCATTCTAAACATAAATGAAAGATAAATATATTCGTTATTGTTTCTTGGTAAAGGAAAGGGAAATTTCATTTTGGGTTCGAATGTCTGGCTGGCATGACTCTCGTGAAAGATAACGAATATTTTGATTCTAGTCAAGGTACTTAGAGAAAAAGTATTTTCACTGACATCAGGGTAAAACTGATAAGGCATTCTTGTCACTTGAAAATATAGGTGACTCAGAGAATGGATATTAAAAACAGGTGTGTAGAAATTATTATTTGGGTAACAATGTCAATGGACCCTTGTCAACTTGTTTTGGGCGAAGACAGTTCAAAAAGGTTAATACCTATTGTTTTAAGAAAAATATCCCCGAAATTGTTTCGTAAGAATGAAAGATTTTTGAGAAAGGAAATTCGGTTAAGTCCAGCCCAGAAAAGGGGTATGGAGAGATGACGTCATAAGATCGAGAGAGATTCCATTGGTCCGGTGACCAAGCCCCGAAAGGAGGAAACGACTAACAATTGACGTCATGGAAAGAAGACTAATCCCATTGGTTAAACCACGGGCAACGAGTAGCAGCTAACCTCAGGATTTTATTGGTTACCAAGACAAGGGATTAGACACCCAGCGACCGTCGGCTCCACACCATGCCATGGTGTGGGGCCGAGGGACCAAAATCAGTTGGATTGGAGGAGAGTCCGAAGTTGGACTGGAGTTGGCGTGAAGAAGGTTCCAGGGTACAGTTGAAATTCAGTTCCAATTACCAGCTTAAAAATGTAACGACAAAGATAGGCGCCATGTTGTTGGGCGCCAACCACAGAGCCTGCCGGCCAACCAGAGATAAAGACAGACAAGAGATTTTGCGGTTAAAGTTTTGAGTTGCAGAAAGCGACAGAGAAGTTGCAGAATGATGCTGGCTAATCAGAGTTAAAGACAGAAGAGAATTTATAGACAAAATGAGTAGTTGCAGCTCGAGTGGCAGAAAGTTCGATTTCCCGGTCCAGAAGCGTAATGACCAAAGACAGTTCCCAACCGAAGAAGTAAAGAGACCAATGCCATTGGGTGCCGACCGTAGAGAAGCCTGTCGCCAATCAACCAACCAGCGTTAAGAGACAGACAAGAAGAGAATTTTCAGACAAGTCTGAAATTGCTAACTGAAAGAGAATAACCCAGCAATTTGGCAATTTCTGTAACATTCTGGAAAACAAGCAACAAGTTGACTAGACTTATAAAACGAACTTAGACTTCTGTTCGAAGCAGCGAGCTGCGGCCAGCCAGATTCCTTGTTATTGCTTAGGAGAATAATTCGATTTACCTAAGAAACGCCCATTCCGCTAACAGTTGATAGAAGCAGGGATGGGAAATTATCCCAGAAGAGCATATTGTGTATATTCCACTTAATTTTCCGGGTGGTGGCATATTTGGTGCTGTTTAGACCAAGAGACTATTGTGTATAATCCGTATATAAAGACGTATTTTACAACACTTTTCAGCCATCGGTCCACTTATTTTCCTTGGTGTTATAATTCTTTCTTCTATTACTTAATTGTGTGCACACTTCCGGGATTGGTTTAGTTTGGCAGAGAGACAGCAAGTGAAAAACTCATATGACTGCCTTGTGATTAATCAACACAACGTGGGACAGGGGAGAAAACCGTGACAGAGTCAATCTACGACCAGCTGGCTGGATTGAAACCAACAGCGAGGGTCGGGGTAGTGTCACATTAATACTTTCAGACTTATTTATTTCTATATTACTGTTTATTAACACTCCTGTGAATATCTTGTTGATTTGTTATTCTAATATACTGCTTTGAACCTACCTCCTGGGTTCCATGTCACTACAACTTTGAGGCGAAACTTCACCACAACTCCATAAAAATTGGTGACGAAGATCAACAAAAAACTACATCAATAAAATTTTCAGATTCTGTATCTTACCAACTCTCACACACACACACACACACACACACACACACACACACACATATATAAGCTTTCTTTAAAACATATGTATTAATGCAATCTTTCTTTTAAACATGATTCATTGAATATGACTGACAAGGAAAATTTAATTGATTTTTTATTTTAGTTTTTCCAGTATTCTTACACTTTTCTGTTTGTTGGGGTAAGAGAGTGCAAAACATGTCTATATTGTCCACTGTCCTAATAAGTCCATTTATATTTATATATATATATATATATATATATATATATATATATATATAATATTAATAAAAAGTTTTGAATTTAAAACGGACGTGCCGCATGCTGATTGGTTTATCGACACCACGTGATGTAAACAAAAAAGTATTAGGACGCCATCGTAAAAATACGTTTCCAATTCTAATATAAAAATCACTTGTTTCTGATGAAGGACCGAGGGCGGTCTGAAATATAAAACACTATAAAAATAAACAAATACTGTTTAAAAAAGTACGTTTTTAAATTCAAAACTTTTTATTAATATTCTTTCCTATACATATTAAGACAGTATACGTGGATGATCATCACTATATATATATATATATATATATATATATAGAGAGAGAGAGAGAGAGAGAGAGAGAGAGAGAGTCATCTGCAGACAGATCTGTTTCACTGTATCACAGCTCATCAGTATGGTTAGACTCCAATTGCTTTTAACCTAGGATTGAAACCCAACTGAATTGGCATCAGTCGGCGATTCTACCTCGAATATTCTTTCGCATATTATAAAAATAATCGCAAAAATGTGTTGCTAAAAATTACTGCATTTTTTTCTGCTTCAAATATAACAGTTGACAAATTGCTAGTGTTCATTTGAATGTGAAAATTATTCAAAATGGAATTTTTTTATATGTTGTAATGTCATGTTCATGCATGTGTTAAAGCTGTTATTTTTCTAAACATTTTTAGAACATTTTTATTACCATAACTCACACCCCTGAAGATGATTTTGGAAAGAGATTGAAAGTACTTGGGTACCTTGAGAAATAAATGATAATAACATCTGTCAACATTACAGCTCCTTTCTGACATCTTTCAATTGTAATACGTGAAAGATTATCTGTGAGTATGAATGGATTTTATCAAAAATAAGCAGACATATGTTTGCAATTTATTTAATCTGATATATATATATATATGAAGATCGTACCAGCAAATCAGAATGTGTATGTATGAACAGCTGATTCATTGATATTTTTTTTTTACAGCTTAACTCTTTATAGGTTATTTAAAACAAAGCTAAAACATATTTTGTCTTCTAACAATCATTTTTTGTTTTGCAAGTGAATATTGAATTTACAGATTTTTCAGAGATAACAATGAGATAGCAATTTAACCCATTGCTGGGTGAAGGGATAGTCAAGCTGATACTATTTTAACCTAAAATATCTAATAAATCTACAAATTCACAGAAGTATATAAAAATATTTTTCTATTTTCTTTTCTTTAGTGTTTCATTCCCCAGTAGGATTGGTTTAAGATGATGGATTTAATTCCACTACAACTTTGCCCTGACTTTTTCCAGAGTACATGTACTGAAAAGAAGAGAGAAAAAAGTCTATGTAAATAAATGATTTAGTTTTGAAAAAAAAACTCAAAATATTTTTATTGGTCAACTTTAAACTCTGAAAAAATAAATTTAAATTAGATGAAAGAAACAATCAAAAGAAATTCAGCCCTAAAACAACTAACATAGAGAATTCATTTCCAAGACAGGGATCCTGAGAATGTTTTTGCGCTTTGTTGATGATCACAGCAAATCAAAGCCCCATTTCAAAGTAAAGTCAATTAAATTCAAAGAGCAAATCTATGGCAAACATGTCTCAGTACAGGCACAAAAGAAGCCCTGAGTCATGGGTAGATATAACTGTCAAAACAAATCTTTCCCAGTTAGCAGCAGAACAGCTTGGCATGTTTAGATACAAGCCTCTCTGCAACTTGTCCAGATCTGGGTCTTTGTCAACTGTCTCATGTAAATAAAATCAATGGGAAAAACCAGCAGTCAGCAGTAGACTAGACTTGGTATCTTGTAAAAACGATTCCTTGGCACATTTTGTTCCAAAAGTAGCATGCTGTTTGCAATGCTGTGGTTTCTGAAGAAGTGTTAATTTTCCTCCTGTCACTTTCCATTCTTTGCCTGATACCCATAATTCTATTGGTTTTTCCCAACCTCAACACACCCTTGCCTTATTTTGTTACATTTATAGATATCCTTGAAATGAACACCCTCTTTTTGCTTCCATCTGTTAAGAATTTCTCTCAGTAACCTACAGCAAAAACTGCTTGGCATTGAAAGGAAATTTCTATTGTACAGCTATTGAGCGTCAGCTTTCAGTTGAAGCCTGAATGTAGTAACATCAGGCAACTCAAGAGAGCTAAGGAACTTGATTAGTTTCTGAACAGTTTCCAAGAAATCTGGGAATACATCAATTGATTTGTATGACCTGGAGTGACTCAGTTATAGAAAACAATTGACTGTTCCAGATGGCTTGGAGTCTGTTTATTGTGATAGCTTTAAGTTTACTTGATTGCATTGTTCTTTGAAGCAAAAATATCTCACTCTTGGTGATTGTTGTAGAGTAGCTAACACCCCTTCAGCACTCTAATCAATGGACTGGCTCATAGCCTGAAAGAGTTTAGAGTATGTATATAAGGGTCATTTTTTGCAACAAACATTAATATTCGGATTGATTTACTTCACTGGCTATTCACCATTTAGACCATCCTCTCTTCTGCTCATAAGTTTTGTCAGGTATTGTTACTTATTGTTCTGTATTCATCTGTTAGTACCAGAAACTGTGCTGAATAAATATATTAAGCACCCATTCTTCTGTGTATCATTCACCTCAATGAAGCAACAGAGATATTAACTGGAGTCATTTTTTTTTATTCAAAGAAGGTCAGCCATAGAGTCATTGTGAACTCCACGATACTTTCCTTAACTGCATAATATGTGCTTTACTAGGGTTACATATGGTTTGGTATTCAGAGTTGTACTTCTAGACTGGCTGGCAAGCAAGGCTGAAGAAACCCGGGTTTTCATTTAAAAAGGGTATTTGAACGTAACAATTTCCACCAGAATTCAAACTCAGCTCTCCATTACACCACCCGCACATTTAGTTTTACATTTAAAACAGCTGCAAAATCAACTTCAGTCCTGAAAATCTTTGAATTTTTGTACTAGAATTGTCTCCAATTTGCATGTTACACAAGACAAAAATGCATTGAAGACTTTAACCTTTATCACTCTGTATGTGACTACATTTGCTATACAAAATGTTTATCCTGCCATTGAATATGACTGATTCCTAAACAATAGTGTAGTTGTGTTGTCATATCCTGCTATGGCAACAGAAAACAACTTTCAGTGAAATTAACAATAAGGATGTTGCAATTGAAAAAGAATACAGTAGAAAGAGAAATAATATTAATAATTGCAAAGTACTGAAGGTTCAATTCATTCATTTGGGAAAATAAAAGAAAAATGAAGAGAAAGAGATTTTAATCCAAGACTGACCTCTAGAGATTGACCCCTAAAAAGGGACCATTTAGTGACTATTAATGCCGAAGTAATATCCAAGAATGTTATTCTCTCCAATGTAGGTCACAATCTAAGTATATCTACAATGACCACAAAGGTCAAAATTTGACCCTATTTTTCATACTATTTTTGAAGCCAAGTAATATTTTGATATTTAACTATTTTACAAGAAATAACATGATGTGCTTTTTGGTGACCTCAAGTGATCTCTGGGGTCAACCTCATACAGATTATGTTATCATTTAAGGATTTGCAATTAAAAAAATCTCTAGTCTATTTAAACATACGCACACATAATCTTCATCATTAAGGATTACATGTTCTTACCTCAACAGCATCCACCAATTTATCGATGCCAACAAACTTGGATGGTGCATGAATTCCCTGATCAACATTGCTCTCAATTTCATTCTTCAATTTCATAGATACCAGTTTCTTTACATATTCAGGAATAAAATTTGTGTAGTGGGGCATGAAGAACCCACCAACACTGGCTGACTTTGTCAAAAGCTGAAAAAAAAAAAAAACAGTAGTACAAGATATTTTAGAAACATTGTCTTTTGTTGATATTCTGAATTTATATTTTTTATTTTTATAACTGTTTTTCACCCAAATACAAGGCCTGAGTGTCACTAAAGGTAGAGTGAGCTGAGATGTCGTAAGAGCATACAGAAACGGAGCAAGGGTTGCATATTATAAGGATAAGCAGGATAGATAATTCTTTCTTTCTTGTTTAACAGCACATCAATCTATGTACATTATCTTAGTGCCAAATGCTTTATTTAGTAGACTTACAATTTGTTAGTGGATGTGTGTTTTGGTGCAGTGGATATCAACTCAGAACGACAAATCTGGTAGCTAAGTTTGAATCCAACTTTAATTCCTTGCATTCACTTACGCACAAATACCCTTGGGAAAGGTATTAATCTGTCTCTTTCCTCTAGTTATGGGTTAAATAATAGGAGAGATTGGGTTCTATAGCCTTGACTGGCAACCAGTCTACCGCAGAAAGCAATAGCAACCTACTGTGGAATAATTTTCTGCCCAGTCAGTCATGTCTCTTTCGAGACATGATTGGCCAAGAGTGTATCACGTATGACATTTAACTGACTGACTAACAATTTGTAAGAAAGTTTGTAGTGAAATTCTTTCAAGATAAGTTTTTGGTTAGAGAGGTTCTAAAGAAAAAATTTCTCTTTTGATTGTGAGAAGTGTCAAAAGAACAGTCAGTTTATAACAGGCATGGTCAACCTTTCCCAAATAGTAGGCCACATGATCTATGGCTCATCACAAGGCAGGCTGCACTACTAAAAAGATTCATGGCAAATTTTCATAGTAGACACCTCCACTGTTATCATTACAGAAGACCATATGATTTTTTTCTAATGAAAAAATGGAAGTCTCAGTATAATGTTATCACTGACTAGCAGTATAGCCTGCCGTTGCTCGGGTGTAATGAAAACTTTAAAACTAATCCATGGTCCTGAAGCTCAGACTCTTTGGACATTGGCACGAAAGACTAAAAAGCAATAGTTGTTTCCAGTTAAAGCAAAACCGTAGACTGAAAGAAAAATGAATGAGTGTAAGTCAAATTTTGATTTCCTGGTATCGATATCAAATAAGTTTTTTTCATCATAAACTGAATTTTGAAGGCTAAATAAGTCCTCTGAGTAAATGGTATCATGGCTGAGACTAAGAACTACAATTATACCTACTTAGAGCCAAACCCAAAGCAAAAACTAAAATAAAAGGGCTGAAAAATACAGACATACAGGCAGATAAACAGACACACACACACAAACATCTTGCCTATATATATATATATATATATATATATATATATATATATATCATTGATTTTCTGTACTATTGTAAGAACTGCAACCTTGAAACTTCTGAATATCGTTTCTTATGTCTTTGTCTATGATTGTATCAAATTTGATTAAAATCGGACCACTCCTTCTATAACCCGATTTTTTCGATTATCAATTTTTGATATTTATCGAGGGTACCTTGACACAAAACCTAGCTGAGAACACTCGCAGACACTTATAGTACAACTGTGTAAATTTTCAAGAAAATCGGTTCAGCCGATTCGGAGTCTATAGGTAATGAACACACACACACATACACACACACACAGACACACACACAAACTTTCATTTATAAATAAGTTTAGATTTAGATTTAGATTATCTATGTATGTGTTTATGTATGAGAGAGTGTGTGAGTGAACAAGTGAGAATGAAACTAAACAAAATTTTAAGAAAGGTTATTTTCCTTATGAAATTACATGTGCCATTCAGAAGGACCAAATAGGCGACAACCTGACTGGTCTATAGGTATAAGCTTGATGATATGTGGTTCTTGGCATGTGGTGTATACTAGAGGTTCATCAGTTTTAAGGAGAAAAAAGCAGGTAAGATGAGTATAGCCAATGCTAAATTGGGCTAGGATGATCTCTTATCTTGGAGGTCATCCTTCAATGATCAGTCGGATTTTTTAGAGTTTGTTTTTGTGTGCACTTATTCCAAGATTCTTACCATTTGTTAGTTATGAATTTGCATATGGTTTCTTTCAAGTGTGTGAGAGATTTTAATGTTTGATGTGCTGATGTGTAGGGTTTTTTTGGCTCCTTTAGAATAGATAATGGTTGACTCTAGACTCAAAGAGGTTAAGATTGTAATGATAAGGGAAGCCTCTCTTTCGTTCTATATTGCAATAGTTCTGGGGAAGAAGCTATCTGAGTGAAACTTCCACCTCACTAATGGAATATAAAGGAAATGAAGATGAGTCGACTCAATGTACAAGGGTTGGTCTTTAATTAATTTTGGGCAGCAAACTAATTCAGGTTTTGCCTGCTATCCAAAGGCACAATATTCCTGCAAAATCTTTTATCAGCTAAAAAGTCAAAGTGAAGAAAATGTTACCATTAATTTCCATAAGAAAGATTGGCAAACTTGGATCTTCTACAAAAAGGAACAGTTCTCTCCTTGACACCCCTATTATTTTAACTACCTTCACTCCTCGACAATGATCATTGTTTTAGAAAGCAATATTTAGAGTTGTGATAAAACCAAAAAAAACGAGAAAATTAAATTTTTACATTTTTTTTTCTTGATAATTTTCGAGAAAAATACTAAATACTATTTTATTTAGATTGTTTATCTAGCATAGATGGGTGGGGTTCCTTTAAAACCTAATGTTTGATGTAGTTTGGAATGTCAACATTTTGATTATATCATTATTTTCCATTCTTATCTTACTATCCATTTTAGTTTTTGCTACTGTTGAATGTCTTCAAGTGATGTGGTTTCTGTTATTTGGTTAAGTTCTATATGATTTTATAGCACCAGTCCATTTCATTCAATAAAGACTTGTCCTCTCTAAGACCAGAAACTTTTCAGCACACTTTGTAACTGAAAATCCTAAATAACTTTATTACTGAAAAAATATTTTTTTTTTTTTATAATTGTGTCACCCCAAGCAAGGCATTTTACTGCCACTGTTGTGCAGGGGGTTACATAGAAGGAATATTATGAGGAGTGAGAGGTTGCAGGGGTGTCAGGAAGAGAGTAGGAGAAGAAAGAGAATACTGATGAGAGTGGGGTGGATGGAGAAAAAAACATGAGAGAGAGGATGTAAGTTAATGAGACAGGAGATGACTATTGACTTTACATTTAAATTCTTGGAGATTATAGCTGTTGGGAAAGCAAGTATACAGAAGGGAATTCCACAGGCGGGAAGTGTGAGAAAAGAAGCTGCTGGAGTAGAATTTGCATTTACAATTTATTGGTTTCACAGTAAAAGGGTGGGACCTAGTTGCTAATCTTGTGGCTCGAGGAAATTCATATATAGGGGGTACCAGTGAGCTAAGTTCATCAGAACAGAAGCCATGAAAGTATTTGTAGAAGAGGCACAGGGAAGCCACACTGTGTTGGTGAGAATGCGACTGTATCCTAGCTGTCAAGTAGGGATTGATCACATTACAGATTTTCCATTGGATTTGGTCAAGGACACCTAAGTGAACAGCAGGAGCACCCGACCAGATATGGCAGCAATATTCAATATACAGGCAGATGGTAAATTTGTATATGTGCAGGATTGTTTCGGACAGGAAAAATTTCCTGGTCCTACACAGGGAACTGACATTCTTAGCAGCAGATTTAGCTATGGATTCTATATAGTTATTTCACTTGAGGTCTGATGTGAGAGTTAATCCGAGGAGACGCAGTGTTTTACTTTCAGGGAAAGAAGCCTGATCCATGTTAATGGGTGGGAGGAACGATTGTTTGCGGTGGTTATTAGATAGCATCTTCGTTTGGGAAGCATTAAAATTTACAAGCCATTTCTTACCCCAGTCCACCACAGATTGGAGGTCCTTTTCAAGCTTGGCAGCAAGGTTTGCTTTGTCAGCCTCAGTAAATTTTTGATCAAGATGAGAGTAAACCGTAGTGTCATCAGCATATATACCAACTTGGGATTTTATTACATCAGGGAGATCGTTAATATAGATAAGGAAAAGCGTAGAACCTAGAATAGAGCCTTGAGGGACACCAGCATTCATGTGATAATATTGGGAGGCTTGTCCGTTCAATACTACCCTCAGTGTACGGTTTGAAAGGAAGGACTGGATTAGGTCAAACAATTGTCCAGTCATACCATAGCCCTGCAGCTTGCATAGAAGGCCAGCATTCCAGACTCTGTCAAATGCTTTGGAGATATCAAAGGCAACAGTTCGGGCTTCACCGTTTTTGTCAAGGGCCTGGTGTATATACTAAGTGATGGTTGTGAGCATATTAGCAGTAGACCTGGTGAAGCAGAAGCCATACTGTTTGTCAGAGAAGAGATAAATCACATTAATTCTATACTCTTATCATATCACAGCCAGGTTTTCTTACACAGTTGACAAATTCCAAATCCAAATCCCAGGCCTACTGACTCCTGTTGAAGGAACCCATCTCCGGTTGACTATACCTTCAAGAATGTAGGCATGCTCACTACACTTGGCCAATTGCAGATGAGTGAGGATATTTAACCAATAGCTAGGGTGAATGACCATTGACTCTAAGATCATTTGCCCTTTTAACAGGTTTAGTGTGTGTGTGTGTGTGTGTGTGTGTGTGTGTGTGTGTGTGTGTGTGTGTGTGACAGGGATTTCACTCAGATGCTTCTGGTGACAACAGTTCTTTGCACATAAGTAAATAGAACAAACTTGACTGGAATTCAAACTCAGCTCTCCAATTCCTCAATCCAGAGCAGCTATCCATTCCTCCACCATGCCTCATTGGCTTCACAATTTAATAAATTAATTTAAACAATTTTGATTATTTTAGTCTTTTAATAAAGAAAATAAGTACAAAAAAAATAAAAGATTTATATTTAAAATTCAAATGCCATAGAGCCTATACTGATTACTGGGGGAAGAAATGAATTCATGCCTTTCCCAAGGTTATTAGTACTGAAGTGAATATAATGAACTTGAGTGGAATTCAAACTCAGCTCTCCAATTCCTCAATCCAGAGCAGCTATCCATTCCTCCACCATGCCTCATTGGTTTCACAATTTAATAAATTAATTTAAACAATTTTGACTATATAAATCTTTTTTTTGTACTTATTTTCTTTATTAAAAATAAAGAAAATAAGTACAAAAAAATAAAAGATTTATATTTAAAATTCAAATGCCATAGAGCTTATACCGATAACTGAGGGAAGAAATGATTTCATGCTTTCCCAAGGTTATTAGTACTGAAGTGAATGTAATGAACTTGACTGGAATTCAAACTCAGCTCTCCAATTCCTCAATCCTGAGTTGCTATCCATTACTCCACCATGCGTCATTGCTTTCAAAATTAATAATTTAATTTAAACTATTTTGATTATTTTAGTCTTTTAATAAAGAAAATAAGTACAAAAAAATAAAAGATTTATATTCAAAATTCAAATGCCATATATAGAGCCTATACTGATAACTGGGGAAAGAAATGAATTCATGCCTTTCCCAAGGTTATCAGTACATATGTGAATGTAATGAACTTGACTGGAATTCAAACTCAGCTTTCCAATTACATTACTCCAACATGCGTCATTGCTTTCATAATAATTTAAACAATTTTGAATATTTTAGTCTTTTAATAAAAATAAAAACAAGTACAAAAAACAAAATAAAAGATTTATATTTAAGAATCATATGCCATACAGACTATAAAGATAGCTAGGGGAAGAGATGATTCATGCCTTTCCCAAGGGTATTAGTACAGAGGTGAATGTAATGAACGTGACCGGAATACAAACTAAGCTCTCTAATTCCTCAATCCTGAGTTGCTATCCATTACTCCACCATGTGTCATTACTTTCAAAATTTAATAAATTAATTTAAACAATTTTGAATACTTTAGTTTTTTAATTAAAAAAATAAGTACATAAAAAAACAAAATAAAATGAAAGATTTATATTTAAAATTCATTTACCATAGTGTCTATATCGATTAGCATATAAGTGAATGTAATGAACTTAATTGGAATTCAAACTCAGCTTTCTGATTCCTCAATTTGAGTCACTACCCATTACTCCTGTATGACTCCATATTTGACAACTTACAGAAAATTTAACACTATAATTTCAGGCTTAATTTTTTTTTCAGCGCAGATTTTATTACCCATAATACATTTCTATTCTTACCTTACGAGGAAGATCAGGTTTGACTTCCTGCGGTTTGTTCTCACCAGTGTACTGGGAAATGTATCCAATAATTATGAGTCTTCCTTTTACAGCCAAACTACAACAGAAATGGAATAATGAGTTTAAATCAGTGAATCTGACACCTTACGTTTTGAGGGGTCACGTGGTATTAAAAAACAATCACTTCTAATCAATATGTATAATGTGGAATTAATATTTATGGCACATATATTTACATTGCAGAAAAACGAGATACTAGATTAGCAACTAGGTCCCACCCTTTTACAGTGAAACCAATAAAATGTAACCGCAATTTCTACTCCAACAGCTTCTTTACTCGCACTTCCCGCCTGTGGAATTCCCTTCCACATACTTGCTTCCCCGACAGCTACAATCTCCAGGAGTTTAAATGTAAGGTCAATAGACACCTCCTAACACACTAACTTGCACCCATTCTCTCAAACACTCTTCCTATGTACCTACTTACTCATCTATCACCCACTTTCTGACATTTCCTATATCTAATCACTCTCTCACCACCTTCCCCTATGTAACCCCCTGCGCTATAGTGGCAGTAGAATGCCTTGCTTGGGGTGAAATGATTAAAAAAAAAAAACATGTAACCCCCCCACACACACACACACACACCTCATTTGCCATAAAAAAGGCCATGAAGATACCAATATTGGACTTTGACAAATTAGTATATCATGAGATAATGTTGGTTCCAATTAGTAGGGGAATGACTGCAAAACACTTTCCCCTCCCCAATTCATAGGCAGAAGCACACAAATGCATGTGTCCTAGGTATGACAATAAACTATATCCAGCAACCAGGCTCACTGATCTGGAGTTTTTGAGAAGCATGGAACCACCGCTTAATTGCTGTTGTTCTCAGGTTCACTCTGACTCAGAGTAGTAGCACCTGTTAAGGTTCTAGCTATGGGCAAATAGTTAACATCTAAGCTGGGGTTAAAACACTATGAGAGTATAAAAATAGATTTTTATAGTAAAAATACCAGCAATACATATTTTTAAAAAAAATATTACCAGCATAACTTTTTTGAAAAAATATACTGCCAGTAATACACTTTTGTAAATGAAATTAATAACACTTCCAAAAACATTTAACCAGCAATAAATTTTTTAAATGGAATTAGTAATGTTTCAAAAAAAAAAAAATTACCAGCAATACATTTTTGTAAATAAAATTTGTAATGCTTCCAAAAAAAATTACTGACAATACATTTTTTGAAATGGAATTTGTAATGGTTCCAAAAAAAGAAAAATTACCCACAATACATTTTTGTAAATGAAATTTGTAATGTTTCAAAAAACAAAATTTTTACCAGCAATCCATTTTTGAAAAAAAAATATTACCAGCAATAGATTTTTGTAAAAATAAGATTAATAATGCTTCTAAGAAAAAATTTTACAAACAATACATTTTTGAAAAATAAACCAAATATTACCAGTAATATACTTTTGTAAAAGAAATTACTAATGCCTCCAAGAAAAATAAATTTCTACATTAAATGACCTATAATGAGCTGATATGCATCTAAACAAACAAACAAACAAATGTATGCTGGGATTTTTTCCGAGCCAATAAAATAATCCTGTTCTTAGTTTCATATGACTCAGTCCTGATCTGTCTTGTCTTGAAGTCAGAACACTACATTCACTTATCCGAATTTGCTCGTGTGTCAACCCCAATTCTTAGTATTTGCCTATATTTCTAAGATGAGGTAGTATTTACATTATTCGAACTATTTTCCTCATCTTTGTTGCCATTTGTACAACATTCCGGCCATTGTAAGCTCCGGCCTTCTTCAGGTCCTTAAGGACACCTGGCCCAGTTGTGAGTTCAATAAATAAAAAAGAAAGATTATCCCAGCCCATCTAGTTGAAACTCAAATTCTGCCTATGTTGTGTTGTTGATCTCGGATTAGCCAAAGCAAGATTGCTTGTTGTCACTTGACGAGGCTGGCCCAGATATGTGAGGGATTGGTAAATAATAAAAACCAGATTTAAAACTGCAACAACATGGTATAGATTTATATATACATATATCAAATAAATACAAGATTAGCAAGCAAGTCAAAGTTAAGTGACAAAATAAAAATCAATTGGTTGGTATTTCAGTAGCACGATAATATTTGTGTCCTATTATCTCTATAAGTTTATCATCATTTTTTTAATAATTTCACCCCAAACAAGGCAGTAAAGCTACTAGAATGCAGGGGTTTACAGGGAGTGAAAGTGAAAGAAAAAACTGGGTATAGGAAGGATTGAGGAAGGGACAAAAGATGAACAGGTTTCAAAGAGGTAGAAGATGGCAATTGACATTTCATTTAAATTTTTGAAGATTGTAGTTATCAGGGAAGCAAGAGAGTTCCATGGATAGAAAGTGTGAGAAAAGAAACTGTTAGAATAGAAGTGAAGGTGGCATCTAACTGTTTCAACAGTAGAATGGTGAGACCTAACTGCTAATCTTGAAGCATGTTTAAATTCGTGTAGTCAGGGCATCAGACCAGCTGTCACCCAAGACTATAGAACCCAGTACATCCTGCTATTCACCCATAGCTGGGGAGAGAAGAGATAGATTCATACCTTTTGCAAGGGTATGAGCATGTAAGTGAATGTAATGAATTTGACTGGAATTTGAACTCAGCCCTTCAATTCCTCTATCCAAGCCAATTGAATACTGTTACCATATCAGGTTGGGGGCTTCTGCTATTCGTCTCAAGGTTCTTGACAAAATCCAAAGAAGGATCTGCATTGTAATCAATCCTGACTTGTCATCCTGACTTCAGTCACTTTCTCACCAATGTGACATGGCTTCCCTCTGTCTTTTCTACAAATATTTTCATGGCAACAGCTCTGATAAGCTTTGTTTCCTGGTGTTCCAACCACATGAATTTAAGCATGCTAATAGATTGGCATCTAGGTCCCACCCTTTTACCATTGCTAGATTGGCATCTAGGTCCCACCCTTTTACTATTAAAATAGTTAAAAGTAACTGCCACTTCTACTCCAAAAGTTTCTTTTCTTGCACTTCCTGCCTGTGGAACTCCCTTCCATTTACTTGCTTCCATGATAGCAAAAATCTTCAAAAATTTAAATGCAACATCAATTGCCATCTTCTACCTTCTTGAATCATGTATTATTTTTATCCTTTTCTCAATAACCACTGAACCCAGTCTTTTCTCTCACTGTAGCCCTGTGTACCAGTGATGGTCTTGTCTTGCATGAAGCAAAACGATTAAAAAAAAAACAATTCATTACTTCACCATGCCTTGTATAATCAATTCTGATATTTGCTTGCTTGTTTCAAGGTTTAACAAACTATCAATCCGTATGGGATCATTTTAAGGTCATAACCAATGATTTTTGGATAAGGTTATTTTATTTTTACAACATTTTTCTTTTCGAGTATCAAGATTCATTTGGGATTTGTTTTTTAAGTGGAAGATCCCCAAGTCCTACCCTTGTTATTTAACCCATAACTGGAGGGAAGGGACGGATTAATACCTTTCCCAAGGATACCAGTGATTAAGTGAATGCAGGGTGTTCAACTGGAATTCGAACTCGGCTCTCCGATTCCTCTTTCCAAGCCGATATCCACTGCACCACGACACACACCCGTCAGTTAACGCTTACAGCACCTGGTATTCCCAAGCAGTCACGCATCTAAGTACTGAGCAGGCTCAACATTGCTTAACTTTGGTGATTGAGTGAGAACCGGTGTATTCAACGTGATATAGCCATAAGCATGCACATCCGTCACTAAACGCTTACAGCACCTGGTATTCCCAAGTGGTCACCCATCTAAGTACTGACCAGGCTCAACGTTGCTTAACTTCGGTGATCGAGCGAGAACCGGTGTACTCAATATGACAGGCCATAAGCCTGATATTTGCTACTTGTCCATAAATTTTCTTTTAATCACCTTTGTTCATTTTCAAGGTTTAATCTTTCTAAAATTGTTATTTTTTTTTTATTCATTAATATTTAGATCAAGAAAATAAAATAGAAAAATATATATATCAAATTTTAAATGAAAAATGCCCACTTTTCTGAAAACAAGAAAGTGAATACTCAGTTTTAAATAAAATTTCAACAATCTCAATGTAATTTATTTAATTTTTATAAGCTTACCTGTCCACACAGGTCTCAAACATCTCACCACCCACAGATTCATAGATAACATCAAAACCATTCTAAAAAAAAGAAAGGGAGATAACTGACTTCCGTGACACTCATAAAAAAGAAGTTTCAAAATTCCAAAAATAATTTAATGATTCAATTTTGTGAACCAGTGTAGGTTTGAGAAATTTATTTTTTCCTATGCAGTTTGGTATGCCAGGTCACTGTACAAGTGTTAGTCGTACCTGTTGCATGGTTGCATTATTGATGACAAAAGGGGGTTTTCTAATTGGCTGCAGGCTAAATCTAACTACAAGACTGAAGAAATTGCAGTATAACCAGTATAAAGGCATATGACTGAGTGGTTAGAAATTTTGCTTTCTGGCCATGAGTCCCAAGTTCAAATCTCACCATGGTTGATTTGTCAAGAAGGTAACTTCTTGAACTAATAATATCTAAACTTATTTATAAATGAAACTTTGTGTGTGTGTATGTGTGTCCATTACCTATAGACTCCGAAACGGCTGAACCAATTTTCTTGAAAATTTACACAGTTGTACTATAAGCATGTGCGAGTGTTCTTAGCTAGGTTTTGTGTCAAGGTACCCCCGATAAATATCAATAATCAATAATCGAAAAAATCGGGTTATAGAAGGAGTGGTCCGATTTTAATCCAATTTGATACACTCATAGACAAAGACATAAGAAACAAGATTCACAAGTTTCAAGGTTGCAGTTCTTACAATAGTGCAGAAAATCGATAATATATATATATATATATATATATATATATATAAAGGCAAGATGTTTGTGTGTGTGTTTGTTTATCTGTCTGTATGTCCTTTATACAAATCCACAATTTTTATCTGATTCTCACCAAACTTCACACAAATATTCTTTAGGCAGAGTCTGAGCTCCAAGACCATGGATTAGTTTTAAAGCTTTCATTACACCCGAGCAACACCGGGCTATAACTGCTAGTTTCCAATAAAAGGACAAGTGGCTGTGTGGTTAAAACTTTTGCTTTCTGGTTGACAACCAAAGCTATATGACCTAGTATATCCCTCTATTCAACCCATTGAGAAGAGAAGTGAGTGATTTATACCTCTACCTATGGTACTGGTGCATAAGTGAATATAATGAACCAGACTGGAATTTGAACTTTCTTCTATGATTTCTCAGCTGATAGTCATTACACCAGAATGCACTCATAAAGTTTACATATCATAGAGGAAAATTAATCAGAAGCTTGATTTCTCCCCATTCCACAAAAAAAAAAGAGGTTAGATTTGGCAGGTGTCCAGAAAATTCATTTGATCTCAATTCCACTGAGAATCTGAAAGCCATTATAAAAAAACATATTGAAAAATGTCCTCTTGGGCTTGGACAAAGAACACAAGAATTTTCCATTGCATTTGATTCCTGCAACAAAGGGAATGACAAATGTTCTAAAGTCTTCATTGCCCATTTAAAACTAGATTGCATTTTTAGAAGGATTCTCATGAGAAATCTATTAAAAGATGTATTTAGAATATGTTTATTTGGTTTTGCTTGTAAATACAAAATATTTTAATAGCAACAACAATAACAACTTCTAATGCAATATGGGAGTAATAATTATTATTATTAATAATAATCAAATAATAATAATAATAATAATAATAATAATAATAATAATAGCAACAACAATAACAACTTCTAATGCAATGTGGCTGTAATAATTATTATTAATAATAATAATAATCAAATAATATTAATAATAATAACAATAATAATAATAGCAACAACAATAACAACTTCTAATGCAATGTGGCTTTAATAATTATTATTAATACTAATAATCAAATACCCTGCTGTAACAATAAAAGAATTGAAGCCAGAAGAACCTAGGTGTAAATGAGAGTGAAAACATTCACCATAAAAAATGAAAGAAATAGTGCGTAAAGAGTACTATAGAAGGCTACGACTGATATTAAAAACTAAATTGAATTCTCAGAACAGAATTATGGCCATTAATAGCCTTGCAATCCCAGTTGTCCAATATAGTTTCAACATCTTAAACTGGACTCTAAACTACATCAGGCAAATGGATTCTAAAACAAGAAAGCTTCTTTCTAAGCATAAGATGCATCATCCAAATACTGATGTAGACCGTCTATACATACCCCGTAAAGAAGGTGGCAGAGGTCTTATTCAGCTAGACTTGTCATACAAGACAACAACTATTGGCTTACTAACATACATAGAAACAACAAAGGACTGGATGATACAATTAGTCAATCAACATGAAAACAGAAAGAAAAAATATTCAATAATAAAAGAAGGCAGTAAATACAAACAAGATTTACAGTTAGTAGATTCTGTAGAAAAGCAAAACAGAATCCAAGAACCAACTATTGTGGCAAAAAATATGAAAATGAAAGCCAAAGATAAAGCTCTTGAACAGATGAAACAGCGCTGGCAAGACAAACCTCTGCATGGCCAATATCCAGAACGTGCCAATAAATCCAATGTTGATAAAGTTAATACTCATCGATGGTTACGTGCATCTGGATTAAAGTCTGAGACTGAAGGCTTTATTCTTGCAGTGCAAGACCAAAGTCTTTTCACTAGAAACTTTCAGGCAAATATTATACATAATAATATGGATCCAAAATGCAGGTTTTGTGATAAACACCAAGAAACAATAGACCATCTAATCTCAGGCTATTCTGTACTTGCCACAAATTAATATAAAAATCATCACGATAGAATGGGGTAATATTTACATTGGACAATGTGCAAACACTATGGAAAATATGTAAACAAACACTGGTATCAACATCACCCAACACCGGTTACAGAAATAGAAGATGTCACCATTCTATGGGATTACACCATCTACACAGACAGAAAAATAGAAGCAAATAGGCCAGACATTATTGTTAAAAACCAGAAAGAGAAAACTTGTCTATTAATTGATATGGCTTGTTCAGCGGATTGTAACATAGCAACCAAGGAATTTGAAAAACTGTCAAAATATAAAGACCTGGAAATTGAAATAGAAAAAATGTGGTAATTGAAAACAAGAGTTGTGCCAGTGATAGTAGGTGCACTTGGAATGATAAAAAATGGAACAAAACAACACATTGAAA